>QFAX02000046.1:0-44104 GCA_003412495.2 Echium plantagineum
CTTGTCTAATTTCTTGTGAGGTACTCTGTTAAGAATATGGCAGGCAGAGAGGACAGCTTCCCCCCACCTTTCATCCGGAAGACCTGACTTAATAACATAGCATTCATCATATTCTTCAAAAGTTCGGTTCTTTCGTTCTGCTATCCCATTCTGTTGGGGTAAGTAAGGAGCATCGTTTCATGAACAATGCCATTCTTTTCGCAAAACTCTACTAAAGAGTCAGACCCATACTCTCCTCCTCGATCAGACCTAATCCTCTTGATTTTTCTATCGAGTTGATTTTCAACCTCATTCTTAAACTTGATAAACATCTCTTCTCTTCATTCTTACTCTGAGCAAGTAGACCCTTGTATACCTCGAGCAATCATCAATAAAGGTAACATAATAATGTTTACCTCCTTTACTCCTAGTGTTCTTAAAATCAGCTAGGTCAGTATGAATCAAGTCAAGTAGATTGACTGTCTCGTGGTTACTGGTTTGCTCGGTTTCTTTGTAAATTTGGCCTCTACACATACAGGACATTTCGAGAATTCGGTATTAGACATAGCAGGAATAATGGACAAATTTCGAAGTCTCTTAATTGAAGCAATATTAACATGTCCAAGTCTACCATGCCAAACATCCAATGATTCAATAATGTAAGCAGAAGTGGAATCGATATAAGCAGAAGTAGAACCATTCTTATAAATGAAAGAGTCAACATTCAAAAGAAAGAGACCTCCACTGAGGTATCCCTTTCCTACAAAGTCTCCACTACGAGTAAGTACAACTTTGTCAGACTCAAAGACAAGCTTCAGACCAGCTTTGTTCAAAAGTGCACCAGAAACTAAGTTACGACGCAATGTAGGAACAAATAAGACATTACTAAGAGCAAGAGTCTTCCCAGAGGTGAGTTTGAGGGACACCTTCCCTTTTCCCTTAATACCAGCGGTGGTGGAATTCCCCATATAGACACAATCGCCATCCATTACTTCTTCAAAGTCTTGGAACATTTCCTTGTTAGCACAAAGGTGTCTGGAAGCGCCTGTGTCGAGTACCCAGTCATTAGCATTGACAACTAAGTTACTTCAACCACCACAGCAGCAATAACTTCATCTGATTCAACAAGGTGGGCTTGAGGAACCTTCTGACTAGCTTGTTTTTGAAGTCGAGAGTTGCATTGATAGGCCTTATGTCCTGGTTTACCGCACACATAGCATGTGATCCCTGGATGTTTCTGTATCTTGACCTCTGATTTGTTGAACTTGTTCAGGTTCGGCTTCTTGTTCTTTGATTGCCAGTGTGGTGGTTTAGCCTTTCCCTTGAACCTGTTAACGTTTGAAGAAGGACCACCTGTTTCAACCAAATTAGCATTAGTAGAAAACGTGGGGTCACTTTCTCAACTTGGTCCTTCTGACGATTTGCTTCCTCAGTTTTCATGTGGCTGATCAATTCTTGAAGAGGCATGTCCCTCTTCTTATGTTTGAGTTGATTCCTGTATTCACTCCAGGATGGTGGGAATTTTTCCAATAGGACATTAGCAAGGAACAATTCATCCAATTTCATTCCTTCGTTTGTAACATCAGCGCACAAATTCTCAAAGACATGAACCTGGTCCATGATGGGTTTGCCATCAACCATCTTAAATTCCAACCACTTTCCAACAACATATTTCTTTTTTCCAGCGTCATCGGCACCATATTTCTTTTCCAAAGCTTCCCAAATAACCTTAGCAGATTTGTGCACAGTGAAAAGGTCGAACAGATGTCGACCATATGATTGAGAATATGGAACCTCGCAGATTTGTTGTCCTTGTCATATTTATTAATATCACTTTCATTCTTCTGAACCAAGGCGGGAAGAGGAGGAGTAGCTTCGGAAGAACCCGCACACAGAGGTACGAGACGGTCCTTAAAGAGTACATAATCAATATCTATCTGTTCTAAAAACATCAAAACTTTCTGCGACCACCTCTTATAATTATTTCCATCTAAAGGCTCTAACTTAGATAGGTCGTGTCTAGAACTATTACTACCACAAGACATTGTTATACTTCTATATAAAGCTTTCAAATTGTAAGAACTAAATGGACGAATATATAACAGTGATAAACTACTATGGTAGTAATGAAATGAAACAATAATAGAACACAAACTGAAATGTAAATAGGTTATGAAACTTATCGGTTTAAACAAGTTGTGCCGTGGTATAACAGAGCCACTGCCTTGAAAGCTTTATCGACACGACCTCGGTGGTAATCGGTATCGTCGGAAGCTCCCCAAGGTTAACACAACAATCGCCTAACACGTCCACTCGTAGTAAGCGATTTTGGAACTGCACAATACTTTACCCAAGAACAATATATGATGAGAATGAAATATCAGGAAGTATTTTTCCTTGATTACTTCGGCTCTCTGTATTTTTTTTGTGTTTGGTTTTGGGGTTTTATGAGATGAGCAGTGTGGTATTTCTTTTAATAAGCAAATGGACAATTATGAGCTTTTGAGTGAATGCAGAGTGCACTTTTCGTACTCCTCTATTCAATGAACCAAATGTTACTATTTATAGACAAGAAGAAACAAAAGAGCTGTTGATAAAGAGAAGAAAAAGGAGTAAGTTGCTCAAACCCAGCAAGAAATATGGTGAACGTTGCTCAAATGGAGGAAGAAAACTAGTCTGACTAAGTCTCCCATTGACTTGGTCATATTACCGTTTTATACATGAAGAAAAACCTTGACTTTTATTTCAAGCCTTTTCATCTAACATAAACCTTCACTAATACCTCAATATATGAATATAATTTTACTTATTTTGAGTCAATTGTTTAGTATTTCGACGACGTTCCCGTGAGAATGAAATTCAAATATGCTGTTCAAGAACTTTTCTGAGTGTCGTCTAATTGCCTTCTTGTAGTAGTACATAAAAAGATGAAATAACAAATATTCATTGGATGATCTTTTTGAGATATTAATATAATTATTTTGACTCTGAATAAAACTTTTTGAAATATACTTACAAATAGGGGATAAATAGTCATTAGCTCATTAGACACTAATTTTTTGTGATATTAATAGAAAGACACTACTTGCTATTGTGTTGGTGTGTCAGTGTGTATAACAGATCAGGTATTTTATATATAATCACACGCAATTAGGCGCTGAATATCAAAATCAAAATTTTACCTTACCTATTAACATTATTTTATTGTTGACACATGAAATAAATTATAAAATTAATTGATGAATACAATATACAAAAGTTGATGAACACTCATTAAGAGCAAAACGATAATAAATAATACTATTTGGTCGATTAAAATTTTACAATTGTTAATATACCAAAATCATCCATGATAGCGCATGAAGATTGCTAGTGTGACAATTTCACAGTCTAACATCATCCTGATAGTTAATTTTTTGTTTTTTTTCATAAATTGAGTGTTGACAAGCAAATTAATTTTGTTTAATAAAATGAATTATCCTTCGATAAACATAAATTAATAAAAGTAAATGGCTAACTCGCACGTGTATAGTGTATCTCTTTGTCTTCTCAAACACTAATACGCACACACACAACACAGACCGAGTGAGAGCATACTCTTAAAAAAAACCCTAGCATTGTGATCAATTAGTGAAAGTTAACCTAGGATTATGATTATGTTGTCTGATACTTTCAATTGATTTTTGCAAGCTTTTTGTATAAATTAATAATGTCGGAGAATCCGAGGTCCCGCGCAACTATCACCCTTGGCGACACCCGTCAGGTTTATATATTTCATTTTATTTTTATTTATTTCTATTTTTTTGTGCATGCATAATTAATTATATAGTTTTTTTAGTTATTTAGTTTGTTATAGAGTAATAGTAATAAAATGCGAAGCTATGATAGTCACAATTGGCCTTGAGGGACTATGTTAGTAATGGAGTAGCAGTAATAAAATGTGAAGTTATGACAGTTACAAATGAGCGAGAGACTATAGAAAGTTAGGTAGAGTTTAGGAATACAGAGTATGTGAGATTTTATCAATGTAGGCTACTCGACTGAGTGGGACGAGGCTTTGTTTGGGCCGGTATTGTTGTCGTCTGATCGTGGTTTTGAAATTAAATATGACAAATGAGCTTGTTGTTAATTATTGTTTAATTTAAATTGTTAGTCGAATTTGTTTCCCGAAAGGCTCGAGGACTATTCAGGGCAATTATTAGTTGTGCTGGCGCTTTGGAAGATAATGACTTTTAGTTCTGACCATTGTAGCTCATTGTGAATTAGGGGTATGATGGTATGTGAATTAGCCTTTGGGGCGCTTATGATTATGTCAATCCGGGCTTGAGTTCTGTGTTAGTTTATTGATGTTGCATATGAATTCAATACTGGAAGCATGTGGATAATTGAGATGTCATGTTTTTTGGTGTAAAACAGGTTGGTAAGAGAGAAGGGCATCCATTAGATGATTCCTTGGGTGATTCACAACTAACAGGAAGAAAACGGTCCGTTAAAGATAGGCTGTGTGTGGGGGATTCAACAACTGGATTTGATAAGAAACGGTTTTTTTTGGACATTTTGATTATTATTATGTTCTTAATCATGGGATTGTTATTTCTTGTGCCTGCTTATGTGTGGTGACTCAAGTGGAATCAATCTTTCTGTAAGTGTGTAAGATGTTAGGATTCACTTAGAACTCTCACTTCAGATCATACTTCTGCAGCTTGCTCATTTGAGGGGCTTTTAATGTTAATGCCAACAGTGTTATCTTTATGCAGTCTGCGAGTGGATGGAAGGGAATTTAGTCAAGGGGATTTTGCAGATGGTAATTGATGTGTTAATCTAATTAAGTTGCAGCCCCCATATATTTGACTAATTTTATGTTCTTATTAGATGATTGTTTATGGTTTAGGCAGGGGTCTCAGAGAAAATGACTTACGGTTCAGAATCATGCAGAAAAACATTTATAATAATAGCCAAGGCAACAACCCTAAAAGTATGCTTGACCTTCGAGATTTGCTATCTAGGCCAGCTCAATCATCTAGTGATAGCATAGCTGCACGGCCAAACGTACATGAGCAAAGTGATGCTAGAGAGCGTTTTCCAAAGTTGGGAAATGGAAAGCTGCACATGTCTGAGTTGAGGGAGCCTAAACAAAACATCGCTGTGAGCAGGATGAGTAGACAGGGTATGGCTGAGGTGAATGGTGGCCTTCCACGAATGCGAGAGCCCAACAGTTCGGGTATTATGGGGCGAGTTCCTTCCACTCCTGAAGCAGGTTCCTTTAGCCAAATGAGCATATTGAGGAGTTCATCTTCGCCTTGGACTTCAGAAAAGCTCATACGAAGATCCCCACATCTTACTTTAAGACAGCGATCTCCAGATGTTGCTTTCAGGTGGAGATCCCCAGATGTACCTATGAGACAGAGGTCTCCAAATGACTCTTTGAGCCGGAGGTCCCCAGCAGATCCTTCGGGGAGGGTCCCCAGAAGTTCCTTTGAGGCGGAGGTCGCCAGGTGTTCCTTTGAGGCGGAGATCGCCAGATGTTCCATTGAGGCAGAGGTCGCCAGATGTATCATTTGGGTCTACATCCTCAGATTCGCCTTTGAGGCGGAGATCCCCCAATGTACCTTTGAGACGTCGATCACCACATGTAGCTATGAGACATCTATCACCAGATGTAGTTTCGAGACGTCAATTGCCAGATTCATCTTTGAGGCATAGATCCCCGAATGTATCGTATGCCCCGAATATATCTTCGATGCATATATCCCCTGATGTAGCTTTAAGTCGTAGATCTCCTGATATAGCTTTAACTACTCCTGGAGTTTATTCACCTCCAAGAAGAGAAGATGACTTTCAAAGGGGACCTTCTGCGAGGTCGTATAATGACAGAGGAGTGGGTACTCATTTGAGCAAAGATGATCATGTTTTTCTTCCTCGCCCTTCTGTATCTTTCATGAGAACAGCAGCTTCTCCGGCTGCACATGCACATATGAGCAAAGATGTTCATGATGTTTTTCGTCATCGCCCTTCTGTGCCATACATGACGACATCAGCCTTACCTCTGTAAATGCAAAGGCAATGATACCGCTGCCTACCCCATCCATGCCACCAAGCAATCTTGTTCAGAGAAGTTCATTTTTGGTACTACATTCTCTTAACAACTTCATATTAGTGAAGTCTGCATGACCTCCACTTTTAATTAAGTCCCAATCCACAATGTTTCTGCATCTGGGTTATTTATGTAATTTATTCAACTTATATTTTGTAATACTTACTGATTTCTTGCACATTTAGCTTATTGGCTTATTGGTAATACTTAACATGAGTAATGGTTGGTCATGTTTATAATGACACTTGTGTCCATTAGTTGACACCAAACTGTTGTGTAATATGATAGAAGTTTTAAATACTCAGAGTTGCATACTGGCACTAGGTCATAAAGTTTTTATAGAGTCAAATAATCATAATTCGAAAAGGATGAGACTTATATGACACCGTCAACTTATTCTTTCAATTTTTTTTAAAAAATTTTCTTGCTGTAGTTGACCGAAACTATTCATTCTTGTTATATTGAACATGAAACCTCACTCAAATGAAATAGATTCTACCTTTAACTGCTCACTTGATTGGTATTTGACTGCAGGTCAATGGTTCACCTACAGTTGAAGTTGATTGCTTTTTACACTCATTGGGGTTGGAAAAATATTCGATTAACTTTAAAGTTGAGGAAGTATGTACGCCCACTATGGATTCCTCTCGTTTTTATTTTGTACATGTGCTTCAAACTTTTGAGTTGGCCATCTTACCTTGTTAAATGAATGAGGAGCATCAATATTTTCAGATGATACATTTCCTTAAGTATATTGTAGTGCATGATCACCGAATAGTTTTCTTTATATATATTTCCTGAAGATTATTTGTAGCAATGTAGGTCGGTTAATAATAGAACAACGTAACTTTAGGATCTGTGATTTGGAAATTGAAGACAATTAACCATCAATTTGAAAGGCATTATCTGTTGCGACTTTACTTAAAACAAATATATGGTAGAATTTTGAAATGATGTCATATATATTATGATCTGATTGTTTTTCCAGGTTGATGATATGTGTTCAATGAGAGAGATGAGTGAAAGTGATCTGAAAGACTTGGGAATACCAATGGTACAGAAACTGTTATCAGCTGATCTTTTCTTTCTAATTGGTCTAACTTTCAATTTTTTTTTTCTTGTCTTATGGCGTGATTTTGTAATCCATTGTTTGTTTCATATGTGCATTTTGGTTTTGTAGTTCTAGTATTAGCTCTTTCTTTGTACATATTTGTGTGTATGATACAACTCTGGTATTGTTTCAATTAGAAGTGTACGGCTTTTTTAATAATCTTTATCGCCATAGCCTGGCAATAGTTGAAACTCTGATTAACATTTAGTAAGTGCTCCCCAAACCCCTCAGACAAATTTGTAAAAGTCTGGTGCCATAAGAAATATGATTGGACTGGTACAGAGAAGCTCAGTTATATATTTGTTTAGTATCTAAAACACACGATTATGTGAATGGCTTTTGGGATGTGCTGACTGAAAAAAATCCCACGACTTCGAAGGAGCATTATTGTGGAACACATTTGCATTCGGTGACTACTTTTTTCTTTTTTTCTAGTTTCCGTCATGTAAATCCATCAACACAATATGTTTGACCATCTGATGGATTTTTGTTTAAACAGGGACCGAGAAAAATACTTTTGCTTGCACTGCAATCTCGTTACAAGCGTCAGGTACCATGATACTTAGAAAAATCACCTGCAGCCGGCATATATAGCAGTATATCCATCTCCTTCCGGTTCATGGGTGGACTTTTAACTTTTGACTTTTGTTCTTTAAGTAGTATGGGCAATTAACATGATGGTATATGTGAGATATCTGAAAATGCTTAAGTCCACCCTTTTTGTTCACTCTCCAGTTGACATGAGATATCATCGATCTTCGACATGGTTATCCTGGTATACTTGTTCAAACTGAGCAACTGGGAATGAGAATCCCTGTTTCAGATTCTTATTTTTGTTAATCAAAAGGGCAATTTGAGTAATCTGGGAATTATAATCTTTGTTTCTGATTTAGTTTCTACTAATGCTTCATGAATTTACTTGCATCATACCAATTTGGGTCATGTTTTGAGATTTTTTATTTTATCTTTATAATGTTCCAAGACTTCATTTGCAGATGCCGATGGCTCAATAGCCTCGTGGCATCTAACCCAAGGTTTCAACTAGGAGGTCTTGGTTCAATTCCGTATTGGAGACAATTTGTCTCAAATTTTTATTCTAACTGTTTATTTGTTAACATCTATTCTAATCGTATATTAGTTAATAATTTGTGTATTCGTTGTTTGTAATATTATTATACTCCCTCCGTTCCTAAAAGATTGATACATTTTGACTTTTGGTGGTCAAACTTTAAAAGGTTTGATCAAGAATTCTCATTAAAGGAATAATATAGTTATGTTGTTAGATTCGTTTCAATATATATTTTTAAAATATTAACTTTTTATAATTTTCTGGGGTGTAGAATAAGAGATATATATGTTTTAAATTATGTTTTGTTGACCATTAAAAGTTAAACTGTACCAATCTTTCAGGGACGAAGGGAGTATTATACTTGCATCGTTAATTTACAAAAGAAAATCATTATGCAAAACAGCATGTTCGGTACGTAACATGGTATTCTAGAAACTGATGCTTAGCAAAGAAATCATTTGCTTTTACGTATGTGTTTGTGTCGATTTTAGTCATGGGCTCATGGCTGCTAATTTCATCATGTATTGGTCACTGTCGATCATTACAATATAATCCCTACTTGTCTAGTCAATCCCAGCACACTCCATAAGGGGCAACCGCAATAGCTTAGTGATCACGAAATATTGATATTACTATCGAGATTTTGGGTTCGACTAGATGCGGTCATGAAATTTCATCCATATTATTATGAAATGAAATTGATATTTGATGAATTTTGATGATCACATTTCTAAGTGGAACAAAAGCGTGCTTATAATTTTAAAGAATATATATATTATAATCCCACTAATTAATTGCTCCATGATTTCCCCCCTGCACACTTGTTAGAAAATTATTCTCACTTCTTGGTCTTTTCTTTAATTAATATATATGGCGTATAAAGTTGATAGTTTTCTTCTATTCTCGAAAGTTGCTCGAATTTTCCAACAACTGTTTCCTTTCTTTTTCATTTTTTGTTAAAATACGTAGATTTATTTTTTGTCATATTCTGACTTATAGCTAGGATAGGTCCTCTATGGATATTATGCGATTTGTTTGGGGTACTTTAAGAGATTGATGAGCCTCAATTTCTCCATCCCTTCTTTTTATTTCCTACTCTGCTATTTTCATCCATTTTTAGTTGGAGAATAGCAACAAAACTGTTCAAATGGTCGTAAATAATATGTGCAACTTGCACTTTAGTTTTAGTAAAAATCTTTGGAAATGGTCTTGGTAGTTGTTACAAAAATGTGTAGTTTTAATTCGTAACTAAGATTGGTGTTAAGAGTCTATGGATTCCACTCTAAAATCAATTGGCAATAGAGGGAGTAACCCAAGATTCTATATATTGACCAGGGAGGGCACCGACCTTCGATATGGGTGTGTATCTTAATCCTTCTCCTCATGTGTAACTTAATCGTCGGCGAAATATTATTTGCCGGTATTAACTGTCTGAACAACGGCGGGCTTATACGTGTCTCATTAACTCGGGGTTGGCTCGTGATACCATGTTAGGATTTTATGGAGTTCCACTCTAAAACCAATTGACAATAATGAGAGTAACTCAAGATCTTATATAGATTCGGTACGACGCCGACTTCTGATGTGAGATGTGCATCTTACCAATTGATGTTAAAATTAGACAGAAAATTACGATTACACCTGAATTTTGGGATAAAAATTAAACTTTTATTGTGAACTGTAGGGGGAACGTGACTGGACCTCTTTTGGAGCAAATAAAACCAAAATCTATTAAGTCATTACAACGTGGGAAAAGATAATTGCAACCTAGTGGTCAAACGTAACTATACGAGACCTTCATAGTTAAACTAAGTTGGTCGTTGGCGTTTCAAAATAAAATGATGGTTAAATTAATTAATACTCTCTACCTTATATTATTAGCACTTAATCTAGTTTTAAAGTATTTATACAATAGTAACCGTTGAAGAGTAATATGTTAGGTTTACTAGTCAGCTGGCTGCTTAGTGAGATCCCTTTGATTAATATAAACTAAATTAGTAATTATGATTAAAGAAACACAACAACAAATTGCCGACAATTAAAATATTGTTAGTGATGTGCTAATTTTTTTTACAGTGTTTGATAAGAGGGAGATTATGTGTCTAATCACATGATTAATGCATGTTTTTCTTGGACATACTGTTAGCTCAGCAGCCTAATGGTAATAAATCACTACTATTTTTTTGTCCAAGTTTGCGTGCATGTATGAACTACTTAAGCATCCATATTCCTACCTCGTGGTCGTGACTCGTGGTTTTAGTCGATAATCTATCGCTACTCTTTTTTTAATTCTTAATTTAAGTTCATTATATTGAGTCAATCGAATAACCTAGTATAAATTTTTTTTTGCTAGTTATCAGAATGTCCTAGTTCGAAACTCATCTCATCGCTAGTGATTAAAAAAAAAAGACTAGTTCATTACATTAAGAAGATTATGTAGATAGATAGGTAAGTGTTAATTGTTAATCTGATCTTAGTAAAATATATATGATTGCGATGCTTTATGGTTTCATTATTTGATGGCGGTGTTATAAATTTAGCTTCATGTTTAATTTGTAGTACATGGATGTTATAATAATGTTCCTAATAATAAATGAACCGAGCAATTAACTATTTTCGTCTAAGCATGTCTTGTTTCTATTCAGAAATTAAATTTTCTTCAGTGTTTGTAGTTGGTATAAAATCATAATTATAATATGACCAAATTAACGATTAACTCATATATATTGTACAATTTCCTTATATATATATATATATATATATATATATATATATCAATTTGCATCATGCTTATATCACATAAATCATAATACAATAGATACTCCTAAAGATTCTTTGACAACTTTATTAAATTGTGTTATTTATTTGTATACCATAATACGGATCGAGTAACTTGTTAGACTGATTCACAAGTGCTTCTGGATGATGGATTAAAATAGGAGTATATAAAAATTGTACTATACGTACTAATAAGAAAACGTACGGTATTTTATTATTATAAAAACATAAGAAATAATATATGCAAGGAAGTTCAGGAAGCTACGCATGCACTACCCTTCACGTCGTTAATATTTTGTGTGAAATTATTAAATCAGTTTAGGAATTAAATACAAACAAATGAAGTATACTCTATAAAAGAAAAGTCTAGCCTTATCTTGAAGTCAATCGATTTGTTTAAAATAAGGATGAGATGCTTTTGATAAAGTCTACATACCTTATTAGCAAATTGTAGACAAAAATGGTTAAGTTGATAAAGAGTAATCTTGTGATTGTAAGATTATGATATTAATGAATTATATTCGAGAAAATTGTCGAAATAGTCCTCGATAGTGTGATCGAATTGCACTTTAACCCCCAATAGTTACACGGTTGTATTTTAGTCATCGAAAGTGGCCAAAAGGTTGCACTTTAGTCCCTATGTCATGTTTTCCAATGAAGTTGGGGCCAAAACATGATTTTTAATAATTATGGGGTCAAAACATGATTTTTAACAATTCAGTCTCACTATCGGGAACTATTTCGGCAACCATTATATTATAGTTTGTCCATTAGCTAACCCATAATTGTAGACTTTATTGGAAAACAACCATAAAAAATTGTGTTAAAAATCGTGTTTTGACCCCACAATTGTTAAAAATTGTATTTTGACCCCAACTTTATTGGAATACATAACTTGGGGACTAAAGTGCAACCTTTTGGCCACTTTCAGGACTAAAATGCAACCGTGTAACTATTGGGGGCTAAAGTGCAATTTGATCCCACTATCAGGGACTATTTTGACAATTTTCTCAATTATATTATTCTTCCAACTATTGTTATTTTCTAATCTCCGTTGAAGTTGTCACGTGAGACTTGACAAGTATGATTTACCTAACTAACGTAATTTATAGTGTACAACATTAACTCGATATCTACACAATATACACTCGATAAATAACAGCTGGAGCGGCGATTACATTAGCAAATTATAGAGGGTATTATTTGTGAGTGGCGTATCAAGAAGGGATCCACCACGGATCGTCTCATCTAACAAGGGGTGTTTTAAGTAATCAAATCAAATGGAAAATCAATCGAACAATATATACAACCAAACCACCCACTCAGCCCCTCTAATTGATCTTAATCCAATCCATCCCCCATCTAGATTATGCTTTATCCCTCAAATTATATTATTCCACATGTTAAAGAAATTAAATGTATGTAATCAATGTAAGGTAGCATGCATAATTAGAATTCTTCTCCTTAAAGCGAACAAATTGATTAAAAAGAAAGAAAATCAACTTAAACAATTATGTGAACTGATGATGAGGTTGGTTATTGTGGAGAATTCCCACCAAGCTAAAAAAAATACTTCCGTCTCTAAGTGATTTGTACATTTTAATTATACATGGCCAAACTTTAAAAATTTTGATCAATAATTCTTATTAACCAATAAGAAATAATATAGTCATATAATATCTTGTTAGATTCGTCACAATATATATTTTTGAACTATCAACTTGTTATAATTTTTTCATATATAGAAAATGAGATATTTATGTTTGAAATCGTGTTTCGTTGACCATTAAAAGTCAAAATATATCAATTATTTAAGGACGGAGAGAGTAAAAAATATATAAAAGATATGAGTGACAAGAATAAAAATGCAATCTATATAGTTTATTACATGTACCCAAAGTTAGACAAAGTCGGACCTACTAGAACAAATGTGCAACAAAAAACCTTTGATTCTATGTTTTAATATTGCAAGATGGTGAGTTAATTATTCACCCTTCAACATTTGCTTTTCAGCTTAAAATAATGAGTTTGCCTGCTCTATGAAGATATGATCAGATCTTCTTCAAGACCCTAATTAGTATATATATGCTTACATCATTTCTCACTTCTTAAATATATTCCTTTGTTTAGTAGTTAACTATAGGGTTGTTGATGGTTCGGTCGCCTAGTGATATTTAGTTCAACATTTAAATTAAGACGTACATAGATGTTGGGTTAGTTTAAACTTTTTAAAGACAATAATTTCTTTTATATTTACTCGTATATTGGTTAAAAATTTATATAATCATTATTAACAACATCAATATATTCATACTCTCTTCATCACTAATTTTCAAAAAAAAACTATATATATGCTCTCCCATCATGTTACTCCATATAATTTTATTCATTGCTTTAAAATACATATATATGAACTATTTTTTTCAAACATATCATGATGAACATACTGTACACCCCCAATTTCTAACTCTTAAAAAATTAAAATTTCAACATCGAAATGTAACCAAATTGGTCATACATATATTACGTAGTATATATAGTTGGATTATATGGACGAAAGAACCTTTATTTAGTGCTGAATAATCTCATATCTATTATTTACAAAATAAAAATATTGTACTTCCTTCATTCTTAAATATGAGGACCTTTTTTTCAAAAATAAATTTTTTTTTTAGGGTTTTATTTTACTAAATTTGGTAAGGAAGAATGGAGAAAAGTTATACTTATTACATGATGAATTCAATTTTTATTAAATTTTATTTAAAATTAAATGATTTTAGACAAAGAAATGGGGGGAAAATATTTAACTAAGGACTGTAGTAGATGGGACAAGACACCTAAAATATATTTATAGAGTATTTAATTGATGATTGATTCTTTAGATATAATCAAAGTTTTGGTAGAGACCCAACACATGAATCCACATATTGATTCGTCGACTAAAGTAATCTATAACTAAATAAATATTTTAATGGATTTTGTACATTTGTTTCAAAATAAGAGCCCCTTCCTAGCAGGGAATTAAATAAAGTAAATCCTTCTTTTGACTTTTTTTCATTAGCGTTTAATTTAAAACTGTGTTCTCGTGATTAAACATGCATATACAAATAGGAACATTTAATCTAATTTGATGGCACGAGTTAGAACTTACAAGTTTAATATTAGGTTAATTGACATTTGACAACTAGCTCATAATAAGCCCGCATAATATAGTACTATATTATGGAGGAAATTGCCGAAATGGTCCCCGAAAGTGGCACCAGATTGCACTTTGGTCCCCAATAGTGGCACCGGTGCAGATTAGTCCCCGAAAGTGGCCAGAAAGTTGCAGTTTGGTCCCCAAGTTAACTTTTCCGTTATAATTTAACGTTGACACGCGGTTTTGGGGTTAAAATGGGGCAAAAACATAATTTTAAATACTTTAACTTACCTTAAGTTACTTTAACTTAGTTTTGGTGCCAAATTGCAATTTCCAACTCTTTTCCCTCCAAAAATAACTTTATTCCTCAATTTTTCCCTCCTAAATGAAATGTCTATATGAAGACCCAAAACCACAATTTTTTCCTCCATTTTTCCCTCCTCAATTTCTTCTTCAACTAAAATTTCTTCTTCTATTTATGTTGACATGTTTTGCAATAGAAAGTGGAGCCATTATATCCGAAATGAAAATTTTGATTTCATAAGTAATACTCCCTCCGTTTCTTTTTATTTGATTGTTTGAGCATTTTTTCTATGTTTCTTTTTATTTGATTGTTTACAATTTCAATGCACTTTTTACAATCCCAATGCACTTTTTTACAATTTCAATGCACCTTTTTACAATTCCAATACACATTTTTACAATCCCAATGTAATTTTTCACAATCTCTTAATAAAGTACTTTTTCCCCAAACAATCAAATAAAAAGAAACGGAGGGAGTATTATTAACGTGGTTTGACCGTGTCTTTATTTCACGTGTTTAATATGTTTGACCCGTGTATTTATTTCACGTGTTTAATATGTTTGACCCGTGTATTTATTCACGTGTTTAATATGTTTGACCCGTGTATTTTTGGAGGGAAAAGAGTTGGAAATTGCAATTTGGCACCAAAACTAAGTTAAAGTAACTTAAGGTAAGTTAAAGTATTTAAAATTATGTTTTTGCCCCATTTTAACCCCAAAACCGCGTGTCAACGTTAAATTATAACGGAAAAGTTAACTTGGGGACCAAACTGCAACTTTTTGGCCACTTTCGGGGACTAATCTGCACCGGTGCCACTATTGGGGGCCAAAGTGCAATTTGGTGTCACTTTCGGGGACCATTTCGGCAATTTCCTCCTATATTATGGTTAGGTTAATATTTACTTATTAATATAGGTATCTCTATAATTTATTCAATAATAATTATCATTAATAAAATATCTCCCCTTTATATTATGTCATGGTATCGTGCCTATCAATTCTTGAGGCCTAAATATGAATTCATCAGCTGCCCTTTCGATAAGTTTTCTCATATTGATAAATCATGGTGCCACCATCATGTTACTTGTGTTCATGCATTCATTCACTCATGAATATTATGGTTTCCTTCACTCACCAATCCTTTTAAATTAAATAATTTTACTCATATTAATTATTTTGTGAAGTTTAATTGTTGGTGTCAACAAACACATGACTTTTCAAGGATAATAGTAATTTTACATGTAGTTGAATGTGAGATGATTAAATTTAAGATGTTAAATTACTATTTTACTCTTAACATGGTCATGAATGAATTTGGTACATGCATTAATTGAAAGTTAACTTCATCACAAAATAATTAGTTAGCCACCATATGAGTAAAAAAGTATAAAAAAAGAGACCATTAAATTATTAAGACTGTAATATTTATAGTGAGTAAATGGTAAATTCAAGTAATAAACATGAACGATAAAAACATTTTACCTTAAAAAATATGACTACCAAGATTTGCTTTTATTTAGAAATACAAGTAGTGGATGATACTATGATTGCATGTTACAATAAATTAGGATATATAACAAGTGGTTAACATACCGATATTTTTATTGATAAATAATGACGCACTAAATCCATTTTGATGCGAAAAGTATATATGTGATCTAATACACATAAAATATGTATTTCTTTTTTAAACAATCTTTTATGAGGCAGCTTCCCTAATATGACTATTCTTTTTTGCTCTTTTTTATTGACCTTAGGTACGTTTGTGCTCTTCATGAATATTAAACTATATGCCTTATCATAATTTATTATCTTATCATAATTTATTTATAAATGATACTATTCTATGCATAGTCAAACAACAATTGCTCATTATATAAACAAGAGGAGGACAACTCAATTTGAGCATCATCAATTTGGCAACACACAATTATAAGAAAAATAATATCACAAATATATATACTCTTATTTCAAGCTTTTAGATATGGAGAATTCTGCCTTTAGTTTCATATCTCCATCATGCATTGAAGATAATCAAGGCATGATTAAAACATCCCATGCTAAGAATAAGCTCAAGCTCTTTGGAATTGAGCTTCATACATCTCAAGATTCTCTCAAAGAAAATCAAGAAAATGATAATAATAATGTTGTGGAATGTGATGAAAGTGTCAACTCATCATCATCTTCCACAATATCCTCATCAGGAGGAAGGGATAATAAATCCTCCAATGAGCCATCATCCACCACCGAGCCGACCACGACGCCGCCCCCAATGGAGGAAAAAGATAAGTTTGTATGCCAATATTGCCTCAAGAGGTTCCCAAATTCACAAGCTCTAGGTGGGCATCAAAATGCCCACAAAAAAGAAAGAATGAGAAAGAAGAGATTGCAACTTCAAGCAAAAAAAGCTAGCATCAACTATTACCTTCAACCATACAAAAATAACCCTTCTTTTAACTATCATGTTTCATCTCCATGGTTTTATGATCCTTCCAATATTGAAGCTCAAGATGAATTCACAATGTATGATGAATCATCTCAAATTTCCTTTAGCCATAATGATCAAGATAGTAAATGGTACACACCATTTGAAAAACAAGATAGTAATATGATGTTCACTCTAACACATATTGATAGGCATAGAGATTATGCCAACCCTCAAATCCTTCTAAAACCTTCTTGTTTTCCATCTTCAACCAAGAATTCAAAACCCATAGATCTTGAACTAGGATTGAGCTTCTCATCTATAAATGAGATGTAATAAATTAATTAAACATTGTTTAGTACTAAGAAATATAGTTTATTAGTGGATCATTATTAGATTAGGTAGAGACCATATTTAGCTCGGTCCATTGTTTAGAGTTTGATTCTTTAATCTTAGTTATGTTTGATTAATGTATGTGTTCTACTTTCATTAGATGAATATAAATAACTTCTTGATTCTTGTATGAAAAAGAATGGCCCTTCAAATTTAAAATTGTTTGGTTATATGGATGATTTTAATAGTATGGTGGCGTGTGATCAGATTTTTTATTAGAAGGTCTCCGATTTGAACAAAAAGTATATTTTATATAACCGTAACACTAATACATATTGTGACTATTATTTTAGTTAAATGTTTATGTATTAATTATTTATAATACTCATTTATTTTATATTTGTTGATTATAATTCTCGTTGCTTGGTAATTTAGAAAAAGAAAGAAAAATGTTTGGTTAATTCATTGCTAGTGGTTATGAATTAATTATACCTTCAAATATACATTCGTTGGGATGGAGACAGTATCATATGTTTTCCTTTTTGTAATAAAGTTGGCTAACTCTTTCTAGAAGATAAGTCTTATACTCCTCCGTATATATGCTGACTACATATTGGTGATTTAATACTAATTTACACAAAACCCCGCTAATTCTTCCACCTTAATTGCACTTTATGTATGACTCGGAATGAGGTCTAACAATCAATATTCCTACATACTTAAAATATTTCTAATTTGACCAAATAACACTAAGAATAATCCTTGAATTCTTTTTTTATTGTCGAACTTTCCTTTGCGGTTAAAATACGACAAGAGTAGTATTCCATCACTTCACAGTTGAGTTTTTTACTGAGTTAATAGAATAACCTAGTGGAAAGGGTTCTTACTAGTGACCAAAATGTTCTGGGTTCGAAACTCACATCATCGTTAATTTACAAAAAAAAAAATTACAAAAAAAAGAAAAAAAAGAAACAGTTGAGTTTCACGATACAACACAAATTAAACATTATACTATCTTCGTCTCAACATTTGAAATATCAACTTTTTATAATTTTTTGCATGTAAAATAAGAGATATTTAGGTTTTAAATCGTATTTTGTTGATCGTGAAAGCAAAATGTACCAATTATTCAGATTTCAGGGATGGATGGAGGGAGTAATATACAACCGCAAATGCAATCACAACGACAAATCTATATTTGTAACTAGTGATACAAGACGTTAAACTTATTTTACCATCAATATGACAATTTAGACTCAATATAAAATTAGGTATATCAATTTTGATTCACAATATAAGTTGTGTGTGTCCATGAGTTTTTTATACTTGTTATCAATGAAACACACAAAAAAAATATTTTAGAGAGTATTTGTAAATTACAATGATTAAGGAGCTATAACAATTTCATATATACTACCCAACTATAAAATTAATAGGCTATCATTGTTGCCTCCAATCATAGTTTTCGTGGTAAAGAATTAAAATGCCAAGTAGGCACATTCCACAATTGAAAGACCTTGATATAACGATTTCACACTTATAGTCTATAATTATTAATAAATATTTTATCGTTTCTACTACAAAAGTTAAATAGCCCAAGGCGACCTTGGGCCCAAATAGTGTTCATTATATATGGCCATGGGTCTACTTGAACCTAATTGGGCAACATACTTCTGCAGTTCGGATATTCCGGCCCATCTTTAGTTCTAAGGCCGTCAACAATCAATCAACATAACTACATAACCCAAGTCCAGTTACTACGAATTGAACCTAATAACTTGCAAAAATCATCAATATTTTTTTTATAATATGTATTTAATGATTTCATATGTTCCAAGTTCCAACTTTGTTAACAACGTGAGTGAATATCATATAATATATCCTTCAACTGCATTGGATAAATTCAAATTAAAGAGGTGGGTGGAGAGACCTTTTAATATATTATATGTTCTCTTTTAGTTTATTTCTAGTCTTAATTTTTTTCCCAAAATATTATAGTTTTAACAGGTGAAAATTATACTTTTATAGTTTTGATATATTTTTTTACTACCTTTAATAATAAATTGTCAATCAATCAATTATATAATTTCAATTAATTTCCGTTCTATATTTTCAATGTTATAAAAGAAGAGAAGGAGTGTTTTACATTTATATATGATTCAAAACATAAAAATAGTATTGTATTATCATTTCAAACATTGAATGGGGTGGGGGTTAAAATGTCATTATCATTCCCACCTCATTTAGATTGAGATTTAAATGCCTTACCTTTTAAACATTGACTATGGCTATGAATACTCCAATCATCAACTACTTTTAACCCCCCACATCTAACACATACTCTTCAATCCAAATCTTACCCACTTTTGTCATTTCCAAATGTCCCTCCAACTTTGGTCACTCTCTTTCAGTCTTTCACTTACTTCACAATTTTGCCCCTATTAACTTTGTTTGTGCCCACTAGGATAACATTTTTGATTGAAATTTACAATGTTATGTAGATGAAACAAAATGAGGAATAAATACTATTTTTTTTTAATTCTAATTATCATGTACATCATGTGATTCATGTCTTGTTTGAATTGAAGACAAATATGATATAAAATGTGATAAATTGTTAAACAATAAGCTATACAAAAATGAAAATGAATATTGCTTTCTTCATATCACACGGCTATGAATTGCGGTAAAAATGTTATGATAACAAAGTTTAATTAAGTAATATTCTATCTCACAATTAAATTTTTCCTTCTGGATTTCATGAGTTCGAGTCACATATAATTTTTTAAAAAAAAACAATTGAAGCCGAGTAATACAATAAATTTAAAGTGCACACGTCTTCTATAGGTTTTTAATAATATACCATTATGGCATAAGTAATAAGATATAACGTCTGAAAGCATATAAAGATATCTTTTCATATCAAATTTCAAATATAAAACCATGGTATAAAATGTTTTTATTTTTTTAACATCTTAACGTATCGCTGGATTAATTAAAGATTATTTTATGGAGTTATAGTGTCTCAAACATCTATACTCACATGGAATCTAGTGCAAACTTACCTTAATTAGCCCTTCATTTTATTTCGAAAAAATGACAAAATTAGCACTTTTTCAACCCTTTTTTAAATTTGGAACACCATACACTTTTTTTTGCAAAAGCATAGCACCTCCTCCCTTGCAATTGACTATTTTGCCCTTACTACTAAAACCTAAACATCAAACACCATCTTCTTCCTTATCTCTTATTTTTCATTCTTCATCCATTTTCATCAATATTCTTCCATCTCCATCTCCAAATTGAAAACCTCCATCTGAAATCTCAAAACCCGAAATCACCCCCAAATTTATTCACACGTTTCCTCTCCCCCCCCACCCGAAATTATTCTCTAAAGAACCTCATATGTTGAACTTTTCGAAGCTTCTTATCTTCAAAATTATTGGAGTTCATTGAAGTAAGTACTCTAACTCGTTTATAATGAATATTTGAGTATAAACATTCATTTTTTCGTAATTGTTTTGTAGTTTTTGGAGAAAAGATTGGATTTTTTTTAGTTTTCTTGCAAGAAATTAGTTTCTATCATATAGTCTTGTATTTTGATAGTTTTTTTTGTAGTTTTTTGAGAAAAGATTAAATTTTTGGTAGTTGGTTTCATTTATAATTAACATTTTAGTATAAAGATTCGATTTTTAGTTGTTTTTCGGTAGTTTTCATAAAAAATATTGGATTTTTAGTATTATTTGGCTAAAACTTAGTTTATTTAGTACTATATTCGATTTTTAGTTTGTTTTTATAAGAAATTTAGATTTTTAGTATTCTTTATATGCAAAAACTTAGTTTATTTGTAATTTTGATAGTTTTTTAAAGAAATATTAAGATTTTTGAACGTTTATTTGGTGTATTGTTGTAATATTGGTAGCTTTTGTGCAAAAAAGTTAGTTTAATTTATATGTAATATTGGTGTATAATGTTGTAAGTTTGATATTTTTGTGCAAAAAAATTAGTTTATTTTGTACAATGTTGTAACTTTGGTGGTTTTGTGTCCATTGTTGTGTTATTTTTGTTAGTATATGTGGCAATACTCATCTATACACTTATATGCACTTGTATACACGTAAATGCTCATTTATACACTTATATGCGCCTATTTACACATAAATGCACTTGTTTACACCTATATGCGTATGTATACACCTATATGCACCTGTTTACACCAAAACGATGAAAGTTATTACCAATCTTGTAAGTATGTTTGAAGCTTTGTCAAGAGGTTCATTACATGCAACTCTTCTTTTAATAAAATCTATACGTTTATAGGTGTTGATAAAGTATTTGTGGACATAACGTAGATCCCACGCAGAAGAGCTTCGAAGGTTTAGAAGAAAAACACTTGGTCAATTTGCCGAAGAAATTTTGGAGTTGACATCGTGAAATAGGCTAAGGACCAAAATGGCAACCATGTCTTCTATGAAAAATATATTATAGTTTGATTGTTACGCTTATTTTAGGAACATTTACTTTAGCAACCATATATTTTGGAGCAAAACACTACATTGATTGATATATTTTGTATTAATTATTTTAGATTTGTTATCTTTTGTCCAGTGAGCTTTGGTAATTTTTGATGTATTAACTAGTTTGATTGTCTTCCATATTGTCTTTCATGGTTATGTTTGATTTTATTTGATGCAAACGTTGACATATTGTAAGTGTTGTGATTTCGTACTGGCCATGTGTGCCTATAGTTTGATGGAAAATTACTTGATGCATAGATGGAAAATCTCTTCGACAACAATTTGTTCACCACCTTTTGAGACAACAATTTGCCTATTCTTAGATAATGCTTCATAGGTCGGCTTAATAGACCTATTATATACAGTTCCCAAGCAAGTCCACCTCGTCGATGGGAAGTCCGTAGAATACACAATTGAACATTAGTATTCACTATTAAACGCTAGAATACATAATTGAACATCAGTTTACACCATTAAACGCTAAAATATGCATACAATTAAACACTATAATACACCCTCAAACACCAGAATATACAATTGAACAATAGAGTATACAGTTGAACACAAGTATAAAACATTAAACAACACTATACACCATTAAAACCCAATATACACAATTATAAACTATAATACATCATCAAACACTGGAATACACAATTAAATACGACAATACACCACCACTATTACGTTCAATCTCTCATTTACTAATCAACCAACTCCAACAATTGGGTTCCTCATTCCCTTTGATGCGGAATATGATTCATTGGTGATGCATTCACAACCTAAGAGAAACAATGAGCATATCAATGTACATATGAGCATTAAAGTCTAAATAGGCGCACATATGTGTATACGTGTGTATATTAGTGCATATTAGTGTATAACAGTGCATATAAGTATCAAACTAATTTTTTTGCACAAAAGTATCAAACTTACAACATTATTCAAAATAAACATTCAAAATCTAAACTTTTTTCTAGAATAACTAACAACATTACAAATAAACTAATTTTTTTTGCACAAAAGCTACCAATATTACAACAATACACCAAATAAACGTTCAAAAATCTTAATTTTTTCTTAAAAACTATCAAAATTACAAATAAACTAAGTTTTTGCATATAAAGAATACTAAAAATCGAAACTTTCTTATAAAAACAAACTAAAAATCGAATATAGTACAAAATAACCTAAGTTTTAGCCAAATAATACTAAAAATCGAATCTTTATACTAAAATATTAATTATAAATGAAACAAACTACCAAAAATTCAATCCTTTCTCCAAAAACTACAAAAAAAACTATCAAAATACAAGACTAGTTTAGTGTACATTATATATAACATTTCAAATAAACTAACTAAAGGTTTACAAAAATTGCAACTTTGTACACAAAAAATATTCAAACTATTACAAAATTACAACATCATACGAAATAAACATTGAAATCTAGATTTTTGTACTACGAAAACTACAAAAATATCTACCAAAAATCCGAACTTTGTACTACGAAAAATACAAAAATAACAACCAACATCATACATCAAGAAAACTACAAAAAATCCAATCTTTTCTCCAAAACTACGAAAATACTAAATTATACGAAAGAAACTTATATTCTAGCAACAAAACTACCAAAAATCTAATCTTTTGTACAAAATATACAAAAAAAATGAATTTTATACTCAAATTTTCATTATAAATCATGTAGAGTACTTACTTTAATGAACTCCAACAATTTTAAGATAATAAGCTTCGAAATTATAGAAATTCAAAAGATGTGAAGTTTTTTTTTTATAGAGATTTTGGGGTTGAGGGGGGAGAGGAAGATGTAAGGATGTGAATAATGATTTAGGTAGGAGGGGGAGTGTCTTAAGGAGGGAATACACAAGAAAAAGGGGGGAAATGTTTAATTTAGTAGTAAGGGCGAAATAGTCAATTCAAGGAGGGGAGGTGCTATGCCTATGCAAAAAAAACTGAAGGGTGCTCCAAGTTTAAAATAGGCTTTAAAATGTGCTAATCTTCCAAATTTCTCTTTTATTTCTCTATCAAAACAAAACAACATAAGTTATCACCCCCCCCCCCCCTCCCCTCCCCCACCCCCATATTATATAGCAAAAGGTGTTCACCAGGGCATATATCTCCAAATATTTCCAAAAAATGATAACTAATTTCACAATATGTGGTTTACTATGTTGCTATATGAGCTAATATTTTGCTTTTGTTGAACGAAATTGCATAAAAATATGGGTGGGCAAAAGGGTAGAGCTGAGAATAATGAAGGAGTGGTGGTGGAGCAGCCAAAGAGAAGAGATCCTTATGAAGTTTTAGGGGTTTTAAAGAACTCCACAGATCAAGAAATCAAATCTGCTTATCGGAAATTAGCTTTAAAGTAAGGTTTTTTGAAAGCTTATTTGATTTTATATATACCCTCTATCTCAAAAACATTATCTAGTTTTGAATTTTGATAATTGGGTTTTTGAGTTTTGTGAAATTAATTAATTTTTCTGTATGTTGGATTATATTAAGTGAACATTATATATCAAAAGGTAGTGTTTTTTTTTTTGTCATAATTTACTATTAATGTGATAATTTTGATTCGAGTTAAAGCTATGTGTGTGTTGAACTAGACTATCTTTCTATGATGTAAGTCCTTGAATATTTTGCTTTTAGTTAGCTAGTTTTGTTACATTAGTTAGATCTGTTATATGTATTGTTTTTAAAATGTAGTTTGATTTGTCTCATTTGGAGTGTAAAGATTCAAACTTTGAACTTGAATAGAAATGATAATAGCTGTTTCTTTGATACTTTTTAGCCGACAATCAATGAATATTTTATGAAAAAAGTGGTGTGTGGAGGGGGGGGGGGGGGGGGGGGGGGGAGGGGTGGAAAAGGTGGTCCTTTGGTTTAGTTGTCATTGCCTGGCTCACTGCTTTTCCGTTTTTTTGCTAGTATAGCTCCATTGAATACCATTTTAATGGTATTTTCTTGTTTGGGATAAATAAGTACTGATATCTAGTTACATGAGGACACTCTCAAAATCAGAAGCTTAAGTCACTATACTATATATGACACCGAGAATATTGAACAATTTATGGGTTTTATTCTTGCACCCGTTTCTGTCCAGAGTATGTTTAGAACAGAATTATGTCGCTCAGGAGAAGTTTGATAATAAAGAAGTGATCTTTTAGTTTGTTTTCATTGTTCTTCGCAACATAAATCAGGAATCTTGAACTCGCGGAATTATTAAAATTGGTGTATTGAGATTGGATAAAGAAAACCATGCTTCCATTTTAGTGGAACTAAGATAGGCTCCATTTAGCATTACAGGGTATGTGATAAGTATTAAAACCAAAAACATCTAACTGGGAAGCAGCTGAAACAGTGATGGTGGTTGTATTAGTTCATCGAAAGGGACATGGTCCTTTTCGCCTAGTGTATGAATGATCTGTTTCCAGGTATAAAGCTTGTATTTGAGGAATATGTCATCATGTGATTGGGTTGGTATCAAGCCTTAGGCTCTAGTGCACTTTCAGTTGTAATTGTGTTTATAGTTATATCAAACCTATAAACTAATCTCTTTTAATGAACAATATACTTCTGCTATGTGTATTTCTTCTTCATAGATAACTTGAGTGGCAATCATACCTAGTCCACCACACTTAAACCTTAACCCTTTTCTTAGACTGCGTACATGACTCTTAAACCACTCTCAGTTAGCAGTAGCTGACAAGAAAGTCACTAATTAAAAAATTGTTCACAGAATTTATAAACTACTCCCTCCACCTTAATCTAAGAATCATTTTCCTAAAATAGCAATCCTTTTTAGGGTCCCATTTTACCAAATATGGTAAAAAAAAGTGGAGGAAAAATTATTTTTGTGAGATGAATGTAAATTATGCTTAAACTTTGTGCATAAGTAAATGGTCCTCATAAAAAGGGACGGAGGGAGTATTATATGACAATCTGAAACATTTCTAAGTGTTAGTTTATGGTTTTTTGGACGCTAAACATGTAGTCGTAATAGCTCAGGTATGCAAGCACACCTCTGATAGATATTAGTGCAAGTTTCGTTCATATCTGATGCACAGTGATCACATTGCCTTTATGATGTTGTCTTAACATTTCTGTTTAGTTATTCAGTGGTTGATATGGATTTTCTTTGGACTTTGCTGATGCTATCGTTGTGAATTTGGTAGGTATCATCCAGATAAAAATGCAAATGACCCTAAAGCCGCAGATATGTTTAAGGAAGTTACCTTTTCATATAACATTTTGTCTGATCCGGATAAAAGAAGGCAGTTTGATGCTGCTGGATTTGAGGTTAGATATATTATGATTACCTGTTAACAGACTCTTGTCATGTTGAATAATTAATATATTAAAACTCAGCCACTATTCGTGTGGCTGTCTATGAATTGTAGTTTTATCTCTAACGTAATACAGTATCACTCAGGCTGTTGAAGCTGAAAGCCAGGAACTTGAGCTGGATCTGTCAAGCTTAGGAACAGTAAATACTATGTTTGCTGCAATCTTTAGGTATGTCTTTGCCAGTCTGTCTGCTTTCTGTAATTTTCATTTTCTCTTGAATATCGTTTCTTTATCATATGATAGCAGATCATACTCTTCTAATGTTGCATATCTTGCAAACAGTAAACTAGGTGTTCCAATTAAAACAACCGTGTCAGCTACTATATTGGAAGAAGCACTAAATGGTATGGTATCACTACATCCACTCCCCCTGGATCAACCTTTTAGCAGAAAGGTGTGAATTTGTTTCCTTGGCTTCAACATCATGTCACATGAGATGGTATTCTCAGCCCAACTCTTCTTTTAACAGGTCGAAAAGCAATCCGCTCACTTCTATTCTGTTACAATCACAGAAAAGGAAGCTCAGACAGGCATAGTTTGCCGTGCTTATTCAAAGGATAAAAGCAAATTCAAGGTATTCCAAGGACATAACTAGATCTTGTTGCAAATATTCTCTTGCAGAAGATATATATCTATATTATTTGTCGTACTAGAACTTGTCCTGGAGCTTGCAACAAGGTATCACATGTCAGCAATGTCCAGCTTCCTTTCTCTCCCTCTCATCACCTGTGTTGCCTATGTCATTAGTGGTTAGGGGAAAAGAGGGTTAGAAGAGTAATACATAATTATAGAAAATATTGACAATCCACACAGGAGGTGGACATAGAGTGGGACTACATGTATCATGTATGTAGTATGATTTGTAAATGAATTCTTAGAAGTTTTAATCTAGCGTTCTGCACAGTTCCCACTTTCTACACTAATTTTGCAGTTTTTGTCCAAACTTAGTTTACTCAATGGAGTCATGAGACAGGGTGCTTATGTTTTCAGAAGTTTGAAAACTACGGATTATGCCAAAGCAATAATAGTCTTTAGAAAGTCAATCAAAGAATTCTTGGATTAATTATCTCACTTGGATTCTATTCATTTATGTGGACTGCTTTGATTGCCAATGCAATTTTTGATCTCTTGTGAGCTTGGGTTCTTGCAGTTACTATATTTTGATCGCGAGGAAAATGGTGGATTAAACCTTGCGTTGCAGGTAATACTATGTTGCATAAATGATCTCCTTTTTTTTCGTATTGGTGTAACACGAAATTCTTCTTGTTTGGCAATTTTTATTGACTCTTATAATTCTCTGTACACTTCAATTAGGACCCCCGTGAGATTTTATGATTTCGTCATAATCATAATTTCACCTAGTGTGCAACTATTGAAGTATAGGCAACCCATCATATTGTCAAAGCTCTATGATTGACCATCATGCTCACATAGTCGCATTAATAATTTTGATTTTGTAATCTATACCTATTTCACACATCTATTGTAACGACACTCAACTCTTTTTTCATCTACCATTGTGCAGGAAGATAGTGTAAAAACAGGGAAGGTGACATCAGCTGGGATGTACTTTCTTGGATTCCCCGTTTATCGCATGGATCACTCACATAATTCCGTGAGTGCCGACTAGTCATAGCAAGAGTTCCCAAATGCAGTTTATTCATCTATTTTAACCTATCTATTGTGTCTTATGTGGTGATATAGATGACAGCCACAAAGGATCCAGATGCTGCTTTTTTCAAAAAGCTGGATGGTTTTCAGCCTTGTGAAATAACTGAGCTGAAAGCTGGGACTCACGTGTTTGCTATTTATGGTATATTCTTCTGCGTCGTGATTCTTTAATATATTTGGTTTAATTTTTTTTACATCTGATTGGTCCTTTGTGTTCTATTTACATCTTTATCACCACAGGTGACAACTTCTTTAAAACTGTAAGTTATACCATTGAAGTCCTCAGTGCTGAACCTTTCATGGGGGAAAAACAGAATCTTAAAGACGTCGAAGGTCAAATTTTGACAAAGAGGGCAGAGCTTTCCAAGTTTGAAAGTGAATACAGGGAGGTCAGGTTTCACCTCGTCTTGTTTGACTTCAGATGACCCCATTTAGTTGTGCTATATTGATGGTTCTATGCAATATATTACATTAGGTCTTGGCTCAATTCACGGAAATGACCAGCAGATATGCTCAAGAAATGCAATCTGTGAGTTTCATTGGCATTTCTCTAAATGCAATCTTTACAAGAGCAGATTCATGTTTTTGATTGTCATGCTTCTCTTCTAACCTTACAGATAGATGAGCTCCTAAAGAAGAGAAATGAAGTGCATGCTTCATACTCAATTGCTCCCCCTATGAAACGCAGTAGTAGTGGAAGGAGCAAGAACAAGGTAGCATTGCGGGAGCCTAGCGAAAACGGTGAAGTAAGAGACAAGAAGTCGAAGTGGGACAAAATAAGGAAGAAAAAATGGTCCAATATTCATGTGAAATTGGACAGGAGAAAACCATGCCAATAGGGGGGGTGAGTACGTTTATTCATTACAGATTCCATCTATACTTGTCGCTGCTCTTCCTTCAGTATGTGGTTTTAACTTCTTTCCAATTGTTTTTCAGTTTATATTGAAGAAACATTTAAAGTCGACTCCATAATCATGCTGCAATAACCGTTGTCATCTCGAAGCAATTCATGATGTAGTTCACTGCTCCAAGTTCATGTCGAGAGCAGTGACATAAAGGGGCATCTAGTGGAAGAGTACTCCATTAAAAGCAATGTAGCTTACTGTATCTTAAATTAACTCCATTTTTTCTACCTATTTTTTCTTCTTACTCTTCTGAGATCTCCTTGACCATGACCAATTATACCTGTAAATCTCCCACTGTATTATTATGAAATTCTTTTGCATCCTGCGCTATGTATTATTACTGCTTATTTCATCTTTGCCATAATTTTGATGTATCTGATATACCTCGTCTATTAAAATAAACATTCGTCCCATAATCTTCTGATAACTTTCCGTAGCATATTTTTGCTTTAACGGTAATGAATGACGATATTCGACAACATTTAATGCGATAAGACTTAGTTTGTAACCCGTTACTCAGAAAAACCAGGTATTAGCTTGTTTGTTTTTTGGGTAATTTGCTAGAGACTCTCTCAGTTAACACAACTAATACTCGGGTTGTTTTCGATCATCTATGGTATCTTTGCAATGTATATGATCATGTCTAGTACTACTGGATAATTTGTAACCCGTTATCTGGTTCAGAAAAACTAGGTCCCGTTATCCGCTTGTACCATTATCAAGTGATATTTGAGTAATTTTTTCATTCAATAGCTTATCGGGTAAATCCGTGCCCGATCGGTTATCCGATCGTTTATTTTATATATTGTATATTAATTCCAATGATCAATATAAAATTAGTATTGAAAAAGTAACATTTTAAAATTAAGTATTGTTGAAGAGAACCTTAAAATAAAATTTTAAATATAATTAGGGGTTAACTCGACACCTGCTCGTCGCCCAGCTAAAAAGATCCGGCTCGATATCCGCTGGTGTTATTATCGAGCGATATGAGGATAATATGTTTATCATCCTCTCAACAGTACCGGATAATTAGCCGACTTGATAGAGCTCATATCATATCGGGGTATCCGTTCTTAACTGGTACCCGTTCGTACTGGGCTTGTTTGCTAAACGTCCAAGATAGGAGACTACCTTCTTATAAAAAAAATTAATTCATCTACAAAATTAGAGAAAAAAACTACATACAAAACAAATCTACGTGGCGGCGTTCAGACATCTAGAGGTGCTATAGGCATACACTTTCGTCCGCATCGAATTCAGAATCAAATCCAACTAAATTTCTTCCCTTCAACTCAAACATCAAAACAAAGGTATCTTTTTCTTTTTCTGCACAATTTTTTTAATCATATTTTCCAATTGTTGTCCAATTATTACATTTGATTTGCTCGCGATCTTCATCAGATGTTGTACCCTTCGATCTGCATTAGATGTTGTACCATTATAATTGGGATCGACTTATTTTAGGAATTCCAATATTCATATATTATATATGTGTGTATCTGTTTTATAGAGTTTTGAATGAATTCTTTTGATATTATATAAGATAAAAGAATGTATTGACAATTTGTTGTTATTCAATAGGATCGTTGAACTGATATTTATTGAAGTGAATTATTTATGATGTATTGAAGTGAATATTGATTTGTTTTTGTTTAATTTAATTTGGAGTCTTTAGTGCCGAGGAGGTAGAGGAGCTATATATAACTATTAACTAGAAATGGCTGAACAAAACGGAAAGCAAGGTTCGATGAAAATTACTAAACTTCGCCCTTTAGACACGGGGGTTACTATCAAAGTAAAAGTTGTAAATACAAAAGCGATTGCTCCAAGAGGTCGATCACAAGGACGTTTTGCTGAGGCATTGGTTGGAGATGAGACCGGTATGATTGTATTCACCGCCAGAAATGATCAGGGTATGGTTATGACGTTTTCCTCTTTGTTTCAATTAATAGCTAAATGCTTAACTGTGCAAGGTTGTGAATATGATTTGTTGCTATCACATGATCAATCTTTCATTTACTACGTGTTACTCGTTGCATCAACTTGTCTGTTTAATTATGAGGCATGGGCTGATGCTTCTGTTTTGTCCTTAAAAGTAGGAGTGCAAATTAATGTTGTCTACTGATCTTAAACAAACGTCAGGTATAGAAGACTTGGGATAGAAGAAACATGAATTTGTAGTCGTGATTTTGTTGGTTGTGAGTTGAGTTTATGAGTTTATAACTAAAAAGGCAGAATTTAAGTCTTAAGAGTTGTTTCTCTTATTATATAGGATGGTGACCATCACGTTCTTTAGAGTTTATTAGTTGCTGATTGCATCCCATTCTCTTATATAATATATACACTTTATATATTTATGCCATTTACAATTGATTGCTGTTAAACAAATTGTGATCACACATGTTGACATCCTGAAGTAAATCATTTTCTAAGGTTCAAGTAAGTCTAGTAAGGGAGTGAGCTTTATATTCTATGAACATTTGGCAAGGAAATGTTCCATTCTTATACTTCCCGGTGAAATATTGCTGGAACTAATTAGCATTTGGAATGAATCATACGGAGTATAAGGGATTTGGAGTTAAAATTTGTGAAAATATGATGGATAGATTCTTCACCACCATATATATATTTATAGGCTAGCTAATAACCTCATTAGTCATATTATTATTATGAGCTGTAGTGAGCTCTGACTAAGGTTATACTTCGTTATGCCATGTTAGAAGTGAAGGCGTTGTAGGACAGTGCTCCTCGAATCTACAGGAAACTTCCTAGCTCGAAGCTATTTGCTATTACAGCCGTACAAATTACTCTGACCTGAATTGTTTAGCACTTCCGCTCATAATTTGAAAAAAGCTCTGAGAAAGCAACTTTATCGCAAACTCGGTTACTTTTGCTTTCAATTGTATGCAATATGCACAAGCCTTATGAGGCTGCGCATTCTCTGACCTCATGTGTTTTAATACTCCCTCCATCCCTAAATGATTTGTCACATTTTGACTTTTCATGGTCAACAAAACAAGATTTAAAACGTAAATATCTCTTACTCTACATGCGAAAAAATTATAAAAAGTTGATATTTCAAAAAAATATAGAGACGAATCTAACAAGATCCCACAAGACTATATTATTTCATATCGTTTGATGAGAATTCATGATCAAATTTTGTAATGCTTGACCAACAAAAGTCAAAATGTGACAATCTGTTAGGGACGAAGGGAGTATTTGCAAAGTGGTAAGCTTGTCCAAGATGGATTTTTGATATATTATATCCTTGATGCTGGGTGTTTTACTGTCAATGGACTTGCTTCTTCCATTCTTACGTTTAGTTTATTAATAATGGAAGAAGACTTACAAAGTATCGTTTGTTTGTTATGCTGAAATAGTCCCGTTGATCTTGCTAACAAAATGCTTTCTGAACTGCAGTGTATTTGGTGAAAGAGGGGAGCACCCTGCAGCTGTCAAATGCAAAGATCGACATGTTCAAAGGATCAATGAGGCTTGCAGTGGACAGGTCAGGTAAAATCGAAGTTGTGGAGCCTGCCAATTTCTCTGTCAAAGAAGAGAATAACATGTCCTTGATTGAATTTGAGCGTGTTGATGTTGTTGTGTAACCATTTCCTAGAAAGTTATAAACGCATGGTTTGTATTCACCTCTGGTAGAAAGGCTTGACTGTCAGGAATTCGGCATTTTTTGTTTCTGATGTAGAATACGTTTATTTTGCTTCTTTTTATGATTTCTATATGGTTTGTACTTGTACAAGAAATTATCTATACTTCTGTTAAATCCTTTTCTGTCATATTCTATCTTTTTGTTCTTTGTTATTCACAATGTTGGTTGAAACTTGAAACTTCACATCATGAGTGAAAATAATCGTGGGTTTGCTTGATTCCTCAACAGCCAAGAAATTTGTCGACTGGTTTATGTTAGTATATATTATGAGAAGGCAAAAGATGCACGAAGATAAATCAGGTGAGTTTAAATGTATGGAAGGGCGGGATGGGTGTGTGAAAATCGAGAGTGCAGAGGGAACTGAAAGGGAATCGGCTATGAAAGGGAAGGGAATGATTGTGAGTGTAAGCTTAAGTAGGTAAGTTAAAGAGTCATACAACATAGAAGACGAAGAAAACCACTAGTATATTATTATGTGAGGACATGTCCACACAAGGACCATATTCGGATTAAAATCCTTACAAATATCAGATTGAACAAAAACGAAATGATGCCAAAAAGAGATGATTTCACACAAACATATGAAATAGAAACAAACAGAAAAAGAATGGGGCTGGAGAAAGAATTTCAAATCCTCTCTCTGATCACAAATAAGGAAGCGATTGAGCCGACGATGTAGAGTGCAATGGATGGCAATGAAGCAGCAGCAAGCGACGTAGGGGCAGGGGCATCAAGCGATGTAGGTGTGGGGGCTGGTTCGGCAGCATGGTCATGCCCTTCATGAGCAGCAACGATAGCGACCAAAACGGCTAAACAAGCAAAAAACACAGCTGTGGAAGATCTTGAAGCCATATTGCTTAATGCTACTGATGTGTTTTTAAATGATTTTGCTTGTTCTTGGTGATATATCTGCAATCTATAGGGCTTCTATATATACTACTTAATACGTACTACATTTTGGGTTGTTATTTAACCAGGATGAAGTTGTGCAAACATGAGTTGTACTACTAATACTATTATTGTTAAAACATTTGACTTCGAATTTTAAAATGTTGTACGAACATGTATGATGATGATTGTACTGTACCGATTCTATCTGACTTTGCAAAATTGAGAACAACTTGCAATATTAGCATAATGTGCTCCAAGTCATTGATATTTTCTTCGCGGATTAATTTTTGTTGTTCAAACGATAAAAGTTACATATACTCATTCGATATGAAATGTATTCTAAACTAAGCAAATGAGAGTTCATGGTCCAAATAAATGACTTGGTCTTCTCTGACGGCTTCTTCAATGAACTTTCGCGCTTTTGGATTAATTGACTAGTACTCCCTCCGTCCCTAAAAGATGGTCACATTTTGACTTTTGGTGGTCAACAAAACACGATTTAAAACATAAATATCTATTATTCTACATGCGAAAAAATTATAAAAAGTTAATATTTCAAAAATATATATTGAGACGAATCTAACAAGGTCCCACAAGACTATATTATTTCTTATCGTTATATGGAAATTCATGATCAAATTTTGTTATGTTTAACTAACAAAAGTCAAAATGTGACAATCTTTTAGGGACGGAGAAAGTATTATCTTTCCTAGAAATAGATGTATTATGTATATAACACATTATTTAACACATTGTTTAAGAGTATATACTCCTTCTGAAAATGAAATACTTTCCATATATATGTCAATAAATGGTAGGTGAAAATAAACAATTTGGTTAGACTGTGTCCCTTCAACGACGCTTGGTAAACGTTAACATGGGGGCAAGTTGCATAAAACTGCTAAAGTACACGGTTGCAAATATGAGTACTCCCCCTCCCCTTCCGCCCTTTGAGAATAATAAAAAAGAAATTAAAAATTTCCTCAAATATTAACGAGAGTGTCTTATATTTACACATTCCCAAACTACTTTTATTAATCACATTGAAAGATGTAAGTGTTATAATTAATAAAATAAAGAATCTAAATTTGTGTAAAGTTTAAACTTAAAACATAACCCCTAAACTTGATAAAATAGTATAATTGGTTGAAATTGAAAGCTAAAATTATTGTTGACTCCACTTTCTTGTGACATTTAATCATATATCTACCTTTATTTCATGCAACTTAATTATATCATTGGTAATATAATTACATTTACTAGGATTAAAAGAGGAAAAAATTGGTCAAATTAATATGCATTGAAATGCTAGGAAGACAAGTATTTAGAAATAAAAACTTGAGACAAAAAAGACAAGTAAAAGAGAACGAAATATTTTCTAAATAGTACTTCTTTCATTCATTTTTACTTGTTCTAGCTCAATTTTTTTTATTTATTAAAAAATTCATGTTATTCAATCATTGGAATTTGTACTTTTATCATCTCAATAACCTTACATATTTTTCTCATGAAATTATCAACCAACCGATGATTAGTTTTAAGGGTCTTTTAGGGCACATTTTAATCATTAAATATGGAAATAAAGTTTAACATTTATAAGCATACAAGATAACACTCATGAGCATACAAGGTCACATTTATATTTCAAATGCAATTAATTATCAAATATGTTTCCTTATTAGCTTTTAATATGTGTTATAAGAGCACATTTTAGAGAAAAAAAAAACCCGTAATGTTAAATAACTGTTCTTTCTACATATTTAATGTACTTTTTGACAGCTTTATTTTTCTCAATATATGTGCGAATATCTAAAACAACAACTAAAAATGAATGGGTGAAATAATAATACTTTCAATCTAGTTGTTAAGGTCATAATCTAGATAGTAATAACTCCAAAACATGGACCAAAGTTGAAACTTAAATGAGCTAATCGAATAGCATAGTGGAAAAGGCTTTTGCTAATGATCGTAAGGTTGTGGGTCCGAAACTCACTTCATCACTAATTAACAAAAAAATAAAAAAACTGAAACTTAAATAAATGAAAACATAACAAGTTATGATGAAACTAATTTCCAATCCGGGTTCAAATGGACTCCAACCAGACGGATTCCCTGACCAATCAAGCCCTCGAGTCAAATTCCAACACAATTTGACTAAATAAAATTTTAAAATTAACGAGTCTGAGTTTAACTTACTATGAAAAAATGAGTATGAAAGCAAATAAAATACGTGACCATAACCCCATACGTCCATAAGACCTTAAGGGCTTGTCTTTTGCCATTTTCCTTCGGATCTTTATGACTCAACTCATTCGATAAATAGAGTTAATCAAATAGATTACTGTAAATTGCTCTTTCATAAGGTTCGATTTGCAATTCAAGTCACCGTTAATCTACAAAAAAAAAACTCATTCGACGAATAAATCGATTTGCTTGCAAAAAAAAGAACGCATTCGATAAATAAATAAACCGACTTGCTTGCACCCAAAGAAATCTACTGTTCTTTTAACAAACTACAGAAATGTAAAAAACTAAAAATAAACAAAAGAACAAATAATTCGTCGATCAATTTCCAATTACTTCAAAAAACAATGGTTTTAAGGACATTTTCACGGCATTACTATCCGTCATTTCTTCTACGAAACTTCTCTAAGGTGACAACACCGTCACCGTCACCGTCAGCTGTAGATACTGTTTGGAGTGGTGGAATAGCTTCCGTGACGGCAGCGGATGAGCTGGCAATATCCTCCGCGGCTAAAGTAGTGGTTGAGCCCACTCTTCTTCAGCCACGTGTCGTCGTTTACGACGGCGTTTGTCACCTTTGTCACAATGGTAATCTCCATCTATTTTAATACATGTTCACATATATATTTGATGAAATGTTTATCGGATTATACTATTTTTAGTTTGATTTATTGTAATGGAAATTTTGGTTAAAGTGAAAAGAAGGGTTAGCATAGTGACCACGAGATGAGGTCTCGCATTCAACAATAAATTGATCGAATTAAAACGAAGATTAAGGTTACGTAATTTGTTAATTTTTTTATATTGACGAAGGTGAAATGGGGAATTATGTGATTACAAAAAATGTAATGTGTATTTCTTAGTAATTTTAAAAATAGCCTCGATATAATTTCTGAGTAAATCGTTTCCAATTTCTTTCTTTCTTTCATATTGCTGTGGAGGGAAGAACTTGTCAACTGTTTATGGAGTATTAATAAACTACGTTTTAGTGAAAATCATAAGGAAAAAAATAGTGTTGATTGCTAGTGCTGAAAACAGACACTTATGTAGCCTGGGAGTGTTTTTGGGAACCATCAACAAGCTCCATTGAGTTCCGAGAGGATCCTGATTGATAAAACATAATCTTACCCGTATGATAACAGGAAGTATGTTTCCGAATTGACCTAGAGGTGAACTGTTGTCGAGAATAGACCGGAATATGTAGTGAGTGTGAAGAAGAGTGCTAACGAGTCAGGGCGAGATATGGTGTGATAGACATTATTTGCCAAAACCCTCTGTGTGTCATATTCTAAACAAGCGATAGTGCTTTTTAATCAATAAGAATTATATTATTTGGATTACAATATTGAGAATCGTGAGGATGATTTGGACCAATTGCTATTGAGCAACTCTTGTAGCACAAATTATCTATACATATATTTTCGTAATCTGGGTCTTTCTCCTTGTGAAACTGTGATTTGGGTAGTCTTATTTTTGTTGTTCCATACTTCCATCCATATTTTATGTTTGTTTATGCAGGAGTTAAGTGGGTGATTAAAGCAGACAAGGATGCGAAGATCAAGTTCTGTTGCCTTCAGTCCAAAGCTGCCGAGCCTTATCTGAGAGCGAGTGGACTGGACCGTGAAGATGTTTTTCGACGTTTTTTGTTCATTGAAGGCCCTGATCAGTATCATCAAGGTTCCACAGGTAGATCTTCTTCATATTTGTCTTAATGGTTGTGTATGCCTACTTGTGTAAATGGCTATACTTGTATAATGTTGTCTTAACGGTTCTTTATATTCAGGTTCCATGATAGTAACGGATTCAGGGCTATAATTTGTTCTCAATTCTAAGAGAATTTTTCGTTCATGGAATGACTCATCAACTGGAGTAATTATAGTCCTCTGCGACTCATTTCAGATGATTGCAGAATCAACTACATAACTATATAAGTGACAACAACTATATCATTGCCCTCATTTAATCTTTTGGTGTTAGATTGAAGTATTGAACTTCTGTTGTTTTGAAAGGACCAATTTTTTAAAATTAAGAATGTGAAGTAAACTGGTACGCCCTTCTTTCTATACATATGTTGTGGCAGAGACCAGCCAATGGTGTCTATGAGTGAAGTAGTGAACTATCGTTGACTTGTGTCTTAATGATAGTGGAGAGTTCAATTAGCGAGCATCGAATTAAATTACCTTAATCCTTCGCCACGTTGGTTACATATTATTATTGTAGCCATTTTTTCTTTTGATGAATACTCTTATCATTTGATATGCATCTAACAAGTCTAATATATCTGCTCATTCTGCAGCTGCACTCAAGGTTCTTTCACATTTGCCATTGCCCTACTCTGCATTGAGCGGTCTAATGATTGTCCCGACTCCTCTGAGGGATGCTGTCTATGACTATGTAGCCAAAAATCGCTATAACTGGTTTGGAAAGGGAAACAAGTGCTTGGTTCTTCAGGATAAGGAGTTACTGGGGCGTTTCATAGACAAGGAAGAGATATTAGATGACGAAAAATCAGACTAGGGATGAGGTTATTCTATAGCAAAACGTTGTGCTCGTGGCTCGCCATTCTATTTGCTCATTTTCTAATTAAGTGACATGATCGAACTATATACTCCATTCGTTTATTTAGTTTTGAGGTTTCTAAGTTTTGTACATGCTCTTAGCTCTATAGAAAGCTTATGCAAATGTGATACTAGGGATATGAAAATTCATGGTTTATCTTGTTAGTTTAGACAAAGATGATATATCTCACTTATCTATAGATGGGTTTTATAAGCAATCATGTTTTAACTCATGAGAAATGAGAAGGATTTGGGCTTGGAGAGAGAGACTACTGGAGTTGAAATGAACTCAAAGATTACTTTGTTGAAAAATTATAGGGGTAATTTCGATAAAATGATTGAAGAACTGTATTTAACGTACCCTATATCGTATTTACGAGGGAGGGAAATATACCACCAACTTCACTTGTGTGCCTCTTCTGTTCCCCTCGTTTGACATCAACAAACTATTACATATCATAAAGGACATCGACACTCGAGAGTAGGTAGAGTATCCAGAGGCCTTGAAGGATGGCCTAAATTTTTATTATTCCTTGAAATTGCTAACAAATCCCACAATACATTAAATCAGATATATTACCTTCTTTAAATATAATAATCATTAAATCAGATATATTACCTTTTTTAAATATAATAATCTATTTCTTCCGTCCCTTCATTTAAGGTCTTTTACCTAAAATAAAAATCCATTTTTATTACCTCGTTTTACCAAATAAGAACAGAAAAAGTGGAGAAAAGTTAAGTTTGTGAAAAAACCCAAAATAATAAATACTGTATGTCATTTTCTAAGAGGGTATACAGACCGTTTCGATCTTCCTATTAATATTGAGAATCTTTAATTGATATTTTGTTGATTGCATTCTCCTTTTAAGCCCATGGAAACGCTCCATTTTTTGCTGGGTCAAATACTTTGATTTATATATTGTTTCCTTTTATATTTCATATGTAATATATCATTTGATATTTCTTGATTCTGAAATCAGTAAGTTGTAGAAAAATGCCTAGAAGAAATCAAAAATCTAATGGAACCATCAAGAAAAATGGAGGGAATCAATGGTTCCCTCAAAACAGTGCTCCTAATGCATGGAGTGACCAAAATACCATCAAGAAATTGGGAATGGGAGGAGAAAAAAGACATGGTAGCAGTTGTAATGAGAATTCTTGTAGGAAGAGCAATGTTGAGAAGTGTGATGAGTATGATGATGATGTTGTTGAGTGTAAGAAGGTTGAAGATGATGAGTTTGATGAAGACGATGAGATTCTTGACGATGATTTTGATGACGATGATGATGATGATGATGAGATTGATCATGAAACCTTAAAGAAGAAAATTTTCAAAAGGTTCTTTGATAGTCTGGATTGTTTGACTGTTGAGCAGATTAATGATCAACGAAGACAGTGGCATTGCGCGGCGTGTAGAGGCGGTCAAGGAGAAATAGATTGGTACCGCGGGATCCAGGCAGTTGTCTCTCATTGTAAGAAGATTGGATCGCGAAGAGTCAAGCTTCACAGGGCACTTGGTAAGATTTTGGATGAAGAATTGAGAATCAGGGGAACTTCTACGATTCCTGCAGGTGAAGTGTTCGGGAATTGGATGAATCCGTGTGTCGCGGATAAAGAAATTGTTTGGCCACCAATGGTGATGATTATGAACACAAGGTACCAACAAGATGAAAACGGGAAATGGATTGGAATGGGAAATCAGGAACTTCTCGACTATTTTTTCCCATACGAGCCCTTAAAAACGCGACATTCTTATGGTCCTCAGGGACACCGAGGGATGAGTGTTATCATTTTTGAACCATCTGTTGTTGGTTATCATAATGCCGATAGGCTGAGCAAGGATTTCGAGGAATCAGGAAAGGGGAGAGATGCTTGGGAGCGTGTTCGTTTTGCTGTTCTTCCAGGGGGGAAACGCCAGCTTTTTGGCTTCAGGGCAGAGAGAAAAGATCTGGAAAATTTCAATCAACATTGTCAAGGAAAGGCGATGTTGAAGTTCGATATGCGGTTGTATCAAGAAGTGGTTGTGAATAAGATGAGGCAAATGAGTGAAGAGAACCAAGATCTCATGTTTTTCAAGAACAAAGCTGCTAAAGAGAAAATGCATTCAAAGGCACTTGAAGAAAGTTTTGGAATTCTAAGTGAACACCTTAAGAAGACTTTGGAAGAAAGCAAAATTGTAAGGCAGAGAACGAAAAAGTATCATGAGGAAATCAAGGAAGAAAGGGATTATCAGGAGAAATTCTTCAATGATCAGTTGAAAGTAATCCATGAAAGTCGAGACGCGTTGGAAGAGAACTTTGAGAAGATTCAACTAGAAGAGAGAAACAATGTGGAACAGTCTTCTTTAAAAGATGATGAAGTTGAGAAACTTATTAACTGTCAAGAGAAACGAATAGGCGGTTATATTGCAGAAAAGGAGACATTGATACAGTCTTATGAATCGAGAAGGCTTGAGTTGAGAAGGCGATATTTCGAAGAAGAGATTGCAATGGAGAAGGAATTTGATGGTGAACTGAACACTTTAATGCAGAAGTATACTTCCCCTTCAACTTAGTGTTGAGAACTTAACATCTCAACATTGTTTTACTATGTTTTTCGAATCTGTTCCGACCTTTCGGACTCTTGGATCCATCTATAAGTGCTAACTATGTTGGCATTGCTTTTTGGTTGTAAACCTTCTTATGACCTTTCTCTATTATATTGTCTCCGTAAGTTTCATAAAGTCATATCTCGAGATTTACCTCCTTTATATGTGTACTACATGGTAGGGGTGCATAGGACCGTAAATGTCACTATGTGATTGAAATGGTTAGAAATTCGAAAAGAACAACACCGAAAATCAAAGGCGTAATATTTATACATGTCCGGACGATTTACAGATTCTAACGAAACTTAAAAAATCATGAAAAAAGTACACGAGGGGGGCAGATCATCGACCTTTCTGCAACTTTTTATTATGATATTAGGAAGAATTCTAACTGTACAACTCGTATTGTCCCAATAATATTGTCCATTACCATATTTAGTTAAAAAGGATAACATCATCATCATCATTTTCTTGGGGGATGACTCTAGCAGCAAGATTAATGAGTCCATTTTCCTCACCATATGCATCTCTTAGCCTATAGCTAAGGTATTGGAGGCACCCTTTTTGTACATAGCTTTGAACCAGATCAGAAACAGGAATTTGGACAATGCCAACAATTACATTCCCTAGTTTCTGTTTACAACGTACCTCAACGACGAGGTATGGGTCGTCTTTTGGTAATCGAAAGATCATTTTTTCATTCCACAAGGGATGATCCCCGCCTCGTTTATCGACCATCGTCTTTTGAAAATGATTTTCCGTAGTCCTTAGGATCACGAATGAATTCGTTTTAACTTTTTTTCTTCTGCTGATGCGCAAATCTTCACCGGAAATTACCGTGATTTCTATAACATGAATATCTTTTTCCATATCAATCATCATCATTTAATTTATATATGTTCGAGTAATCAAGATCTCAATGTGTAAAACTTCATGATATTCGCCCTAAAATCAATTGATAATAGGGACGTAACAAGAAATTTACAAACGGATATCCTTGATACTAATTCTATATTCGATATGAAAACCTAATGTAAATTTTCACATTTTTATTTGGGAGGGAGGGGTGAGAGATTTGTTGATGGACAATATTGATTGGTAGTGGTCGTGAGGTGGAATGCTGGATTTCTTTCGACATTTATGATGCTCCACATATTGCTGATGACAAACGAGTCATGCATCTAGGTCTATTACGTGACTAATAGAAAAAAAATTGTTCAAATGATCTCAAATAATAAGTGTTAATTGTACCTTAGTCTCATAATGGTAGGTCTGTGGGATGGTCAACTAACGTAATTAGTACAAAAGATGCAGCTTAGTTCATAAATTAACATTAACGTTAAAATTAGAATGAAAACGTGAGTATACCTTCAAAATCAAATTTTTATTAAGTCCAAGCAAAAAACAAAAATCGATTAGACACCAATTTTGGATAAAACCAAATTTTCAACACTCAATTTTTCATATTGATATTTTGGTTTTGTCCAAAATTGAGGTCACATCACATTTTTGCCTTGACTTAATAATACTAAAATTTAATTGCCCAAAATTCAGGTCTAATCATGTTTTTCGTCTAATTTCAACGTCAATGGTAATTTAGAGACTAAATTACTGCACTTTTTACACCAATTACGGGAATGATTTACTCGAACTAAGATGCAACTTACACATATTATCTAAGACCATTTGAACAATTACCCTAACTAATATGTAAATTACATATGTATGAAACAATGCCTATATACACTCATCCTTGAAATTTTCCTAAATAGATCGAATTTTGTTCAAGAAGACATCATCGTCACAAAACATATGTTACCAATTATGATAATTAATCTATTTGTGAAGTGCAATAAGTCATATAGAGGAAGTGATTGTTCATTTCAGCAACAATATATTTGGAGCTTAGCTTAGACTTTCATTTGTTTAGTTTCAAAATGTAATTTATTTCCTATCGCATGACTATTTGTAACTTCTGTCGTTTGAATGAAAAAAAGGTACAAGAAGTCAATAGTTTAGGGAATAATAACACAACATTAGTATTATTTATTGATATATACAACCACATACATAGGATAATATTAGTGATAATAATAAGCAAACTTATATATCACCAAATTAAAATTAAAAAGTTACAGTACATAATATAACACACCATAAATCACTAACAAGAAGTGAATAAATATATTAAAGCCATTTTATCGATCATGCAGCAGTGAAAGCATGATCAATTTGTGAATAGAAATGACAAATTTCGCCTTTTCCTGGAGATAATTTTAAAGATTTAAAGGCAACATGATTTGCAGACCATGAAGAAGTATCCATATGACAAACTGCTAGAAGTGTGTTTATTGGGACATTATTATTATTGTTTGTAGCTTTTGTCTCAAACAAATCTACTGAATAGAGTTGGTAGGTTCCTTGCATGTGGCAGAAATATGTGACAAAGGGTAAAAATGTCTCATGACAATATAAAGTCTTTTTAGAAACTATTTGTTTCTTGCTTCCAATTATCAGCTCTTGTCCTGAGCCCTGTGCATTTTAGATGTTAAGAGATTACCCTTTTTGCCCCAAAGCTTTCTTGAGAATTCTATCATTTCCTCCAAGGATTTCACACAGCCCTGGATTTCACCAGCTTTCAGATTGCTTGGTGTGTTGCACCAAGCAATCGTCGATTCGATGGCGTTTTCATCACAGGTGAGGAAAATGATTCAGGAAAGAGTGCTTTTAGTTGGTTTTGTGGTAAAGTGATAATCTTTGATGCAATTTGGGAGGGAAGAAATGAACTGCAGGGAAATGGTTCATGCAAATCAGGGATATGGACGATTTACCCTCGTCCAAGTTTGAGTAGCCTGAAGTAAAAGAAGGGGTCAATTTTAGCTTGATTAGCAGATGAATTGCAACATCCATCCTGATATGAATTTATGAAGCTTCTAGCAGTTGATCGAGTCGACGAGGCTTCGTCGACATCTTCTGCACATGAGATTTGCTCTGGAGCAGAAGTTGACGATTCAGAAGTGAGTGAAAGCTCATTAGTAGAGAGTAGAGAAGTGAAACATACTGGAATCAGTTGATGAAAGAGGAGAAATTTTGTAAGAATTGATTTGGGCATAATGTTGAGGACATTTTTGGACCAATAAACTTATTGTTCTTGAGATGCTTCACTTGTTGAAGAAATTATTGGTAATGTTGGAGAGATTTAGAAGAAACAAGAAGAAGGAATAGTGTTGAGGTTTAGATTGGAGACATTTTTTTACTACACTTAGCTAATAAGGTTGGTGTGAAATTATGGAAGGGTAAGTACCTCTATTTGTACATGAAAATTGATGGTGAAATCCCACCTAGAGCATTTTAAATTAATTCTTTATTGATGGTGAAATCTCCAACTTGTTGAATGACAACAATAATAATACTATTCGATCTATTTCCTTATAGTTTGGCTTATTGCCTTTTA
>QFAX02000047.1:0-71563 GCA_003412495.2 Echium plantagineum
TGCCTATCCTTATTTTGATATATTCATTTTTATTGATAATTTTATTCTAACAAATGTAAAAATCAATATGTTCCATTGTTTTTCAAACTATTATTCACAATAATGCAAAAGTGTTCACTACTAAATGTTCCTTTTGAAAATACAGTACATTAATTGAAATAATATTAGTGGATTATTATTTATTTCGTGTACTACACTTGGAAGGAAAATATTCTGACAATTTAGTACAATAGCCAGTTGACAGTCTACTCTCTAGCTAGGTACTAGGTGATCTTTACAGACAAATTACAGGGAATTCGATCCGATTGAATCTCAACTGCTCATCATCATGTGTTCTCTATTTTTCATATTGCGCATGAAATCGAGTACAAAATTTGCTGATTTATTTCCACAATCGGCTAAATTGGCTATATTCTCACATTACCGATGTATTTTTATTTTAATCGTTGAATTTAGGAAAAAAATTGATCGACAATTGCTTCAAAACCATAAGAATTTAACGACCTTAGCGATATTGAAAAGAAATTGAAGTCCAAGATAATGCGGCCAATTTATTGGAGCATGAACATGATCAAGATGCCTAGACATGTTAAACGATCCGGCCCCAGCCGCATCTGTGAGGGGCCGAACATGGGCCCTAGGCCCCTGAGCCCGGCCCCTAGGCCGGTATACACGGTATATCTAAAAACATTGTGATCTAATACTTCATATGTCTCCAAATAGATGATTCTTTCATATACTTTCTATAATAAAAAACATACAGTAATTAAGTTATAAGTACTCTTTATTACGATGAAAAAAATCAGTAATAAGGACATTAAATGTTGTGGTTAAGCTTTGTGGAATGTATAATACTTTATAGGGACAAACGTCACAATAATCACATATATTACAAATGATTTAGTCAATCACATATGTTTTAAAACGTCCTTGTAAATTACATATGCTTGAAAATGCTCCAGCCATCACATATATTTCAAAACGGTCCTTATGAATCACATATGTTTGGGAATATTCAACTCATCATCTATTCTATCAATCCTCGATAATAATATTATGTGAGGCACAAGTTTTGGTCAATAAGTTTATTTAAGTCATTTCATTGATATATTTTGAGGTAAAAAATCAAAGAAAAATAGAAATAACGCAACCCCATTTCGAATCCAAAATATCCCATCCCTTATAGACACTTAATAACAAACGTTAATGCAAGACATGTAGGATATACTTTGAAATGTAGTGATTGACAAGGACGTTTTGAACATAGATTTAGAAATATTTTGTAAACATAGGTAATTTGTTATGGCCATTTGCCCTACTTCATATGTCTTCAAATAATTGATGTTTCATATACTTTGTCAATGGCATTTTTGGCAATTATTTTTTTGAACACAGATTGATTTTATCTTTGATGTTCATCTAGTTTGTAACCCCCTTAATTAAACGATTTTCAATTCTATTATAAAATGAACAGAGCAAAAACCAAAAAATATAAGTATATAATTATATTTGTTTAAACACTAAAAATTTGCCTTTCGATGACTCAAATTGGTAATCATGTCTACCAATATACATGGTCAAAGACATTGAGAAGCAACAGAACTGATTATGCACTTAAATTGCTATGTAACATGAAAGGTGAACGAAAATTGTGTGTGATCAAGGTTGATTAATCTATCACATACCGATAAATAAGAGACACAAAAAGTATAGTCATAAGTCACTCATAACAACATAATATGTTACTAATGTCATTTAGAATTTTGAAAACCCACACCTCTCCTGGATCATACGAGAAATGTGAATGAGTTGAACGATTCACTAAATTTCATGAATAAAACTTCTCGAGACCAAGAAAGTATCAATAAAAATCGAACTCACAACGATGATCAATGTCATTCAACTATTCCATTAACCCCTATCAAGATTGAATAACTTAAAGGCCTCGAACAAGGGTTTAAATACAATTGATCGGATTCTAATAACCCTTCCCCCGCCCACACACACATCTCAAAACACCCGCCTCCCTCTACTTAACCTCGGACTTGTCCTTTCGAATGGGCAAAGGGAAGAAGAGAGCCGCACGAGAGCACCAGGAACAACCGGAATCGGATATCTCCGCTGTCGCAAATGGCGACTCCGGCGAGAAGAAAACAGAAGAAGAAAAATCAAGAAACAGCTCAATAAGGATGTCTCAAACGAAACACCCACTGTTTCCATTGCCCTTCCTGGTTCCATTATAGATAATGCTCAGTCCTTTGAACTTGCCACACGGGTACCTATTATTTACTCTCTTCATCTCAAATATCCCAAAAATACTGTCCACTTTGAAGTTTATACTTGACCTTTAAATTTTGTAGATGTTGAAAAAAAATATCAAAAAGATGCATCTTTTAATGTAATTTGATGTTAATAGGGTTATTCTAATTCGAACTGAACTATGTGTGTTAGTAAGGTCGCAACGTTTGTTACTGTTGACATTTGTGTTAAGAATACTAAATAAATGGTTAAGAACCCATACCCTCCTGGCTCCTGGTTGGGCTGGACAGTATATATGGCATTTACCCATGGACTTAACCTACTGTTGAAAAGTTCAGTATCATATTAATACACCAAAATGCCTTAATCGCCTAATGTGAGACTTAGTTGACATTAATTTGGCAATCAAACTAGACCATCTTTTATATATGTAGGCATGTAGGTGGTGTTATTGTTATTGATGGAAATACATTTGATCTCTGTTTGTTTTTTTGTATGAAATATATGGATGCCTGCGTGTATTCTGTTTGTACATGTTCAAACAGGAACGAACACTGGACCAATGCATCGTTTCAAGGAAATAGGTTTGTTTTTGAAATGTTAATGCTCATATTAATGTTGTTTCTTAATGACCAGTTAGCAGGTCAGATTGCTCGTGCAGCGACTATATTTAGAATAGATGAGGTATGAAATCATGCTGAATTTATGGCTGTTTACTTCCTTAATATTTTAATGTTTACATTTGTTGTAAGAAGGCTTTGCAGTTGATGCTGTCTGTTCTGAGTTAAGTCCAACTGTGTTAATGTTTAGAAATGAACAGGCCTCCATGCTTACATCCTTATGGACTAATTTAAGCCGTGAAGATAAAATGATGTGAGATATTAGCTTATCGGTGGAAATGTTTATATTTAATCAGTAGCAGAGAGTATATACTAGATACAAATATGTAAGAAGAGAATGTAGGCGTGAAAGCGTGCTTTTAAATGTTACCCACCAATTAGGCACTGTTTATCTTGCAATGCAACTTAATACTAATAAAATCTAGGATAGACTTCACTCTCCAGAGTTTCACACTTATTATACTTGAAAATTAAAGAAGTTAGTTCAATCTACTCAAAACGTACATGATTTTATCGTAGCATGTGAATTATTGATGACTTCGTCATAGGGACAACTTACTTCTTATCTTGTTGCACCAATTAATCGTTGACTTATTTTAGCTAAAAAGTTCTTTTTTTTTGTAGACATAGGGAAGCCTTTTTAACGTATTTGGTTTAACTTTTTGCAAATATCAAATAACTAGAACAAGTTCACATTAATAGCTAAGACCAGTTTGCTATTTTTTGCTTCTAAGAATCCTGTGTATGTTTTTCTTGATGAGCAGGTTGTTGTAATTGATAGTAAGTTTACGGAGGCTGATGCACCTTGTGAGTTAGAAGATAATTCTGATGATGATGAAAGTGGCGCAGCATTTCTTATGAGGATATTGAAGTACCTAGAGACACCACAATACTTGAGAAAGAGTCTTTTTCCCAAGCATAACAGTTTGAGATTTGTGGTGTGGAACCTTTTTTAGATTTACAGGATAAATCCTGTGCGTTGTTTTCTTACATGATGGTATTTTACATTCTATTAATCTTCATCATTTAGTTATTCTTGCTTCCTGTTTTCAGGGACTCTTGCCTCCACTTGATGCCCCACATCATTTGCGCAAGCATGAATGGGCACCCTATCGAGAAGGTTGTAAATGAATAATCATGTTACCATCTCTTCTTCCTTTGCCCTCCCATATCTCGGTATAGGAAAGATGCTTACATTGATAACCTATTCATATGTGCATACGTTATCTTAATCTTCTAAGGTCCACATGTGTGGATAGATTGCATTGATTGTTAATTCGCTGACACTGGAAGCTAGATATATAGTGATTTCTAATTCGCTGGCATTGGAAGGCAGATATATAGTATCCATGCCTATCATTCGTGAAAATTCAGGCATCCACTGGGATCTGTAGATTCTTGTTATGCTTAAATATATGTTTAATTTAGTTGAGATAAGTTTTTGGAGATATTTGTATAAATATTGTGGAAAATGAAATGCCAGCTTCGAATTGACCTCCTTTCATTTAAAAAAGTGGCCTTTCCTACAGGCATTTTTTTTCCTTTTTAATTCAATCTATGTATAAAGCCTCCCTAACGGTACAAAACCTTGGCAGATGATGGCTTACACTTGATCTCTGAACACCAGGTAAGTCCTGTTGATAACTTTGGTTGCTGATGCCATGGTTTTGCACCCTCCCTTACATTCTAAGAAATAAATTGAAGCGCCTTTCTTGCTTGTTTTTCTGTCTCTTTTTTATGTAGTGGCAACTGGCCAGTGATCTTTTCTTGAATAGTGTTTTCCCTCCAACCTTTAAACATGTGTTTGTAAAGTGATCTTAACACAAGCCATTTGTTGGTGTTTTTCTTCCTATTATTTGTCAACTCACAGATCTCTCTGTTTTTAAAATGCACATCGCATTCGTACTCACCGAGTCTCTCTGTTTGTAACTTCGTGGCAATTACACGTGGTTTGTTTACATAAGATCGATTAGGTGCTTCATTTGGCCCCTTCATATGATGTGGGATGAGGAACTGCAAAAAGTTACTCGTGTAGTTTCTTTTGAGGACTAATCTTACTGTTCCGGTCAACTTATATCACTTCAAACCTGTTTGAACGTGATATCTTAGAAGGTATTGCTTGTCAAGTATTGCTCGTCTGATGCATTTTCTTCTTGATCCTGGCAGGTGTAACAATTAAAGGTGGTCCTTCTTCAGATTGTGGAGGAACACTTGTTGATGTTGGGCTTAGTAAGGTACTCCTTACTCGATTGTTTTTATCATTTGACTTTCTGCAAGTGTTTTGTTCAATTTTCCTACTTCGATACAATATCACATTTGGTGGAATGAGATAAGTATTAGTATCTTTAAAATCCACAAAAAGTAAACAAAGTGGGAGCAGGGTAGTGTTGGGCAACTTATTAGAGAAAGATCATCTGCTGCTCTAATTTGAACAGTTCCCATTGCGTTTTAATGTTATTACCTGCATCTCAATTTGACAAAGATGTTTGACTAATCGCTTACTAAAAATCTAATTTTTCTCTAATTAACTTTTACTCAAACAATTTTGAAGTATGCTCAATTTTTTCGTATAAGTGCAAGGGGTGTAGTATCCAATGGCATAAATTTCTTGACAAAAATCAAATTCATATGGATGAATTATGGATTAAAAAATGGCTTGACTATTTATTTGATAAATACCTCACAGTTAAATGGAGAAGGTGGGAATATATTTTAAGTTGATTAATTTTTTTTAAGCGTGGCAATATCATTTTTAATACATATAAGAACCAAGTATTTATAGAATGTTTGGGGAGAATTTTTTACCTTCTAGCAATGTGAGTGAAGTTTGACAATCTGATATGTTGATCATGTTATACTCTTGCAGTGTGTAACGGTTGATCAAACAATTGAACCTGGCAAAAGGGTGACAGTGGCAATGGGAACAGATCGTAATTTGGATGCTGGTTAGTACATTCTCTTTGTTTGTTCTCCTTTAAGCTAATTTTTACTCATGTCAGGACGCATATTTAGAGAATTAAGGTAGATGTTTTTATTAATTAAAAGTGGGTTCCCCCGTTGGAAGATTATAGGCAGTGATTCCTATCTTTACGTTGAAGTAATATTTTGTAGATGCTTTTGATAGTAATGCCGGCCAGTGAATACTTCACTCCTTTTTTACTTCTCTTCCCTAACTATTACAAATTTGCAACTTCATAGTTTCTTCATCCAACACTCGGGTTGCCAAAATATCAATATATTTTGTCTTGTGAAAACTTCAATCAAAATTAACTTAGCTCTTGAGAATTAATACGCCTTTGCGAGATTGCTGTGTAATTCCCCCTCCATTATAATGGTCTAGGAATTTGATGAATAAGACCATGGCATCATTTTGGAAGAAGATCTCATTTAGTTGTGACATTTTGAGCATGCAAGTACATAATGATTATGTCATATATTCTTTTATTTTACATGAAACATGTTAAAAAGTGATTTTTAATCTTCAGATGTACAACGGCAAGTTGTTTCATCTTCCAAACCCAGAGAGGAAGGGATGTACTGGGGATACAAAGTGAGATATGCTTCCAATCTCAATGCTGTGTTCAAAAACAGCCCGTTTGAGGTATAAGATTATTTGTTAAGTCCATTATTTAATTGTATGCCAAATCTACAACATTGGATATTCATTTGTTATTTGATGCGACTTATCTATTTAGGGAGGATATGATTATTCGATTGGTACCTCTGAACATGGTGTAGTTGTCAAGGCCTCGGAGCTTACTCTACCATCATTCAGGTAAACCGTCATCTTACTGCAATTAATGCAAATTCTTGCCATTTACCTTAAATGGGAAAATGGAAAATATTTGACAACTCTATGACTTCCCAAATAAGCGATTATCTTTTATCAGTGGTGAATCAATATCAAAGTAAAAAAAAAAACGGAAGAAATTCTTTTTGGTTATGTAGCTTGATCTCCTATAGAATTTGTGGACTTGTCATAAGCAGCTCACGAACATTTCTGGTGCATTGTTATCTTCAGGCACCTTTTAATTTCTTTTGGTGGTCTTGCTGGGTTAGAGGAGTGCGTAGAAGAAGTTAAAGATCTGAAGGTGATTCACTCTTAGCTTGTTCTACCAAGTCATCGGACTTTCTTGTGGGTTATTAAGGGTGTAAGAATGTAATCTGAATACCAGAAAAATTATAAAAGTTCACCTAGTACAAAACAAGCCTTACTTCTATTGGTGTGGCTTAGCCTTAAGTGGCATCACTTTTTAGCTAGTGAGCTAGTTTTGATCTTTTGTCTTCGTTCTAATTCTAATCCAGGGGAAAAATGTGCGGGATTTGTTTGATATCTATTTAAACATATGCCCTCATCAAGGAAGTAGGACAATTAGAACAGAGGTATAATCATCACCTACTCACTCTTTGCTTTACATGAAGAACAAATGCACTTTAATCACTGCTAATCATGTGCATCTTTGCAGGAAGCTGTTTTCATATGTCTCCAGTATTTTCAAGAGCCCATCAGCCATGTATTACCGAGTTATGAACATGGTGACTCTAAATCTATAGAGAAATGACCAAGAAGATCTTCGGAGCCAACCAACTGTCCATTATTGTGAAAAATTGTTACTCCTAAAATTTGAGCCATTTGACTGAAAAGGGACATGGAGGGTCGAGGGTATTGGTGAGGTCTGTATCCAATGGCTCTGCCGCTGCATATACACCAACATACCTCAATCTCATAACCACACTTGTTTTAGCTGAAGCATCTAGTGGCAAATTCTAATGTTGAGGTCACGAAGGATGCTGTCTGGCGGAGCTCCTTTCATCGGAACATATGACCATCTTCTTAAGAATTATAGCTTCAACATGGTTTTTTGTTTTAAAATTTGTTTGCTATATAAGCAGGTGAAAATGGCTCCGAAAAGCTCATCCAAATTACTATAACCAGTTGAGACCATTGTCGGATGTTCTTTCCGTAGGGGTATTAGTTCAGTTTTCACTTGAAGTACTTAATTCTATCATTTGTGTTAATTATATTTCAATTTTCAGTTATTTGCCGTCAATTTTCCATTTTGACATACATAATTCTATCTTGCAAATTGTTTGTAATGTGCTCGAGTTATGGTATGTGTTTAAGTCGTGTAGTTTAAGTGCTCTGTTGGGTTTTACGGAGGATCTGATGATCTATAATGATAGATTTATTTTGTTACGAACATGAAAACTTTGATTCAAATCAAAATTATGTTTCCAAATTAGTGCAATGACATTGATATTTCTTACATAAAATAACGAGGCGAATCAAAAATATTATTGGTTAATAAAACTTGCCAATCTCTTGATCAACTCTATGGATTTCTCAGAATTTGGATGAACTATTTGGAAACAATGATTCTTCCTTTCTACATCAACAAACTCAACTTCACCATCCCAATCACTTTTCCTCAAAGCCTCCACATACTGAATTGCTCTTTGTCTCATGATATCTCTTTCACCTGTGCACACAAACATCTTCAAGAAAGGCAGCTCTTTCAAGCTCAAACCACCGTCAACAACCGGGTTAATCATCTGGTTATTGATACCATTATCAGCCGATGGATGGACAAACTCCCATAGCCTGAATTCCAGTGTTTTCATATTACTCTCATTCGACATATTTAGTATAGTTTTCGACCCCCAAAAGTAGGGAAATGATATTATTGCACCCAAGATCTTAACATCACCCTGTAACTTCTCCCTTCCAGCTCTCATTGCCATGTTATGTGTTATATTTCCTCCAGCGCTATCTCCAGCTATAAACAGCTTCCCAAAGTCACCATGTTTGATCAACCATTGATCCTTCTCGATTTCAATGTTTTCATCAACATGTGAAGCAACCCATTGAAGGGCATTCCAAGAATCTTGATAAGCAGCAGGCAGAGGATGTTCTGGAGCAAGCCTGTTATTTACGAACAACTTTTAGTTGTAATAAACACGGCAAATATTCATCAAAAAATTCTTGTTCGAGTAGATTTGTTTACCTATAATCAACAGAGACAGCAAGAACATGAGCTCGAGAGACCAGGGCGTTCAAGTAAGAATGTTCGTGTTGCTGGAAAGGTGATCCAGCAACGAAACCACCCCAGTGGTAGTAAACCAAGATGGGTAGTTTTTGGTTGGGGGTGGGGAGGGTTGGGAGGTAGAGTCTTGCTGAGACATGGGGGGAAATGGTGATGTCTTTTGAGTAAACGAGTGTTGTGGGATCAGGATCAGATGGGGGGGCTGCTGGGGAGCCCCAGAGACGCTGGATTTCGCCATTTTTGTAGACGATGATTGCTGGTGATAGATCAACCTGGATTTCGTCTGTCTGGGAACCCATGGAATTGCAGAAGTTAGCTAGGGAAGATTGTGGATCGAGGTAGGTGAAGGTGCTCTATTTTGTGCCTACTGTATCTCCTGACGGCTCCCTTATAGTAAGAATTGAACCGATGATTTATACTGCCTCCGTTCCTAAAAGATTGTCACATTTTGACTTTTGGTGGTCAACAAAATACGATTTAAAACATAAATATATATTATTCTACATGTGAAAAAATTATAAAAAGTTAATATTTCAAAAATATATACTGAGACGAATCTAACAAGGTCCCACAAGACAATATTATTTCTTATCGTTTAATGAGAATTCATGATCAAATTTTGTAATGTTTGACTAATAAAAGTCAAAATGTGACAATCTTCTAGGGACGGAGGGAGTAATTTATTGTTAGGTTAATGGGCAACCATAGCCCATAAACCCGTAGAGTACACTAGGGTTAGGTTATATTTATCTATAAATATAGGTCATCTCTATATTGTATGAATAACAACAACAATTATTATCAATTTATCATCAATAAAATATCTCTCTTCATATTTCTACATTTATTAAAATGTAACGAAAATATTAACTGATTCGAAAAGGCTTTTGCGGTTGACAAAAAAAAGAATTACCTCATTCAATGTTCTCAAAGCATTGTTCTCAAACCATTTGTCATGCTGTACATATTTCCTCCATTTTGATTTAATTGGTATATGCTTATATTCAACCTATATTCTTAAGGTTTAGGGATGGGGAAGTATCAATTAAATTAATTTTATTTAGTAGGAGTAATTGATATTTAATTGGAATTGAGATGGTACACTATAGAAAAAGAGACAAATTATAGCCATCTTTCTTTGACCAAGTGACCAAGTAGATACCTTATACTCACTCCATCACTAAATGATTGTCACATTTTAATTTTCATGGTTAATAAGATAGATTTAAAACATAAATATTTCTTATTCTACATATGACAAATTATAAAACGTTGACATTTCAAAAATATATATTGAGACGCATCTAACAAGATCCACAAGATTTTATTATTTCTTATCAATGTGAATTTATGATCAAATTTCTTAATGTTTGACCAATAAAAATCAAAATGTGACAATCTTTTAGGGACGGAGGGAGTACATCTTTAAATTGTATTGTTGGTTAATTTATGATTCTAATACTTGACCGATGTTATTAAGAGGTTTTGATTTCAATTTTTGTTAAAAAACATCATTTCATCGTTTAAAGCACCCTCTATAATTATTTCATTCATTTCAAAAATAGTTGACGTTATAGCTATTTGCACATAGATTAGAAAAAATTTAAAGTTGTGAGGAAGTACATTAAAAAAGAAAAAATATAATTATTTGGAACTTTATCATTGGTTGGTTGCTAATTTCAAGAAAAAAAGTAGTCAAAAAGTTTAGTGAGAATGAAAAAGTATAATTTTCAATATTAAAACGACCATTATGTTGTACGGGTTAGAGGAGTGCGTAGAAGAAGTTCAAGATCTGAAGGTGATTGACTCTTAGCTTGTTCTAGCAAGTCATCAGACTTTCTTTTGGGTTATTAAGGGTGTAAGAATGTAGTCCAAACACCAGAAAAATTATAAAAGTTCACCTTGTACAAAACAAGACTTACTTGTATTGGTGTGGCTTAGCCTTAAGTGGCATCAATTTTTAGCTAGTGAGCTAGTTTTGATCTTTTGTCTTCATTCTAATTCTAATCCAGGGGAAAAATGTGCGGGATTTGTTTGATATCTATTTGAACATATGCCCTCATCAAGGAAGTAGGACAATTAGAACAGAGGCATAATCATCACCTACTCACTCTTTGCTTTACGTGAAGAACAAATCCACTTTAATCACTGCTAATCATGTACTCCCTCAGTCATCGTCACATTTTGACTTTTGTTAATTAAATATTATAAAATTTGATCAAGAATTCCCATTAAACGATAAGAAATAATATAGTCTTGTGGGACCTTGTTAGATTCGTCTTAATATATATTTTTGAATATCAACTTCTTATAATTTTTTCGCATGTAGAATAATAGATATTTATGTTTTAAATCGTGTTTTGTTGACCACCAAAAGTCAAAATGTGACAATCTTTTAGGGACGGAAGGAATACATCTTTGCAGGAAGCTGTTTTCATATATCTCCAGTATTTTCAAGAGCCCATCAGCCACGTATTACCGAGTTATGAACATGGTGACTCTAAATCTATAGCGAAATGACCATGAAGATCTTCGGGGCCAACCAACCGTCAGTTATTTGCAGTCAATTTTCCTTTTTCACGTACATAATTCTATCTTGCAAATTGTCTGTAATTTGCTCGAGCTATAGTATATGTTTACATCGTGTAGTTTAAATGCTCTGTAGGGTTTTACCAAGAATCTCATGATCTATAATGGTAGATATATTTTATTACAAACATGAAGATTTTGATTGAGATCAAACTTATGTTTCCAAATTTTTTGCAATGACTTTTGGCTAATAGGCAAGTAACCCTAGCCCATAAACCCGCAACGTTAGAATTAGGTTTAATGTTTACCTATAAATACAGGTATCTCTATAATGTATTCACGACAACAATTACATCGATAAAATATCTCCTTCCATATTTCTACAGACTTCGATATTTCTTACATAAAATGACGAGGCGAATGAGAAATATTACTGGTTAATAAAACTTGCAAATCTCTTGATCAACTCTATAGATTTCTCTGAATATGGGTTAACTATTTGGAAACAATGCATCTTCCTTTCTACATCAACAAACTCAACTTCACCATCCCAATCACTTTTCCTCAACGCCTCCACATACTGAATTGCTCTTTGTCTCATGATATCTCTTTCACCTGTACATACAAACATCTTCAAGAATGGCAGCTCTTTCAAGCTCAAACCCCCGTCAACAACCGGGTTAATCATCTGGTTATCGATACCATCTTCAGCCGATGGATGAACGAACTCCCATAGCCTGAATTCCAGTGTTTCCATATTACTCTCATTCGACATATTTAGTATAGTTTTCGACCCCCAAAAGTAGGGAAATGATACTATTGCACCCAAGATCTTAACATCACCCTGTAACTTCTCCCTTCCAGCTCTCATTGCCATGTTATGTGTTATGTTTCCTCCAGCGCTATCTCCAGCTATAAACAACTTCCCAAAGTCACCATGTTTGATCAACCATTGATCCTTTTCGATTTCAACGTTTTCATCAACATGTGAAGCAACCCATTGAAGGGCATTCCAAGAATCTTGATAAGCCGCAGGCAGAGGATGTTCTGGAGCAAGCCTGTCATATACGGACAACTTTTAGTTGTAATAAACACGACATATATTCATCAATAAAATTCTGGTTGGAGTAGATTTGATCACCTGTAATCAACAGAGACAGCAATAACATGAGCTCGAGAGACCAGGGCGTTCAAGTAAGAATGTTCATGTTGCTGGAAAGGTGATCCAGCAACGAAACCGCCCCAGTGGTAGTAAACCAAGATGGGTAGTTTTTGGTTGGGGGTGGGGAGGGTTGGGAGGTAGAGTCTTGCTGAGACATGGGGGGAAATGGTGATGTCTTTTGAGTAAACGAGTGTTGTGGGATCAGGATCAGATGGGGGGGCTGCTGGGGAGCCCCAGAGACGCTGGATTTCGCCATTTTTGTAGACGATGATTGCTGGTGATAGATCAACCTGGATTTCGTCTGTCTGGGAACCCATGGAATTGCAGAAGTTAGCTAGGGAAGATTGTGGATCGAGGTAGGTGAAGGTGCTCTATTTTGTGCCTATTATATCTCCTCACGGCTCCCTTATAGTAAGAATTGAACCGATGATTTATAGTAATTTATCAAAATGTAACGAAAATATTAACTGATTCGAAAAGGCTTTTGCTGTTGACAAAAAAAGAATTACCTCATTCAATGTTCTCAAAGCATTGTTCTCAAACCATTTGTCATGCTGTACATATTTCCTCCATTTTGATTTAATTGGTATATGCTTATATTCAACCTATATTCTTAAGGTTTAGGGATGGGGAAGTATCAATTAAATTAATTTTATTTAATAGGACTAATTGATATTTAATTGGAATTGAGATGGTACACTATAGAAAAAGAGACAAATTATAGCCATCTTTCTTTGACCAAGTGACCAAGTAGATACCTTATACTCCCTCCATCACTAAATGATTGTCACATTTTAATTTTTCATGGTTAATAAGATACGATTTAAAACATAAATATTTCTTATTCTACATATGAAAAATTATAAAACGTTGACATTTAAAAAATATATATTGAGACGCATCTAACAATATCCACAAGATTTTATTATTTCTTATCGTTTAATGTGAATTTATGATCAATTTTCTTAATGTTTAACCAACAAAAATCAAAATGTGACAATCTTTTAGGGACGGAGGGAGTACATCTTTAAATTGTATTGTTGGTTAATTTATGATTCTAATACTTGACCGATGTTATTAAGAGGTTTTGATTTCAATTTTTGTTAAAAAACATCATTTCATCGTTTAAAGCACCCTCTATAATTATTTCATTCATTTCAAAAATAGTTGACGTTATAGCTATTTGCACATAGATTAAGAAAAATTAAAAGTTGTGAGGAAGTACATTAAAAAAGTAAAAATATAATTATTTGGAACTTTATCATTGGTTGGTTGCTAATTTCAAGAGAAAAAGTAATCAAAAAGTTTAGTGAGAATGAAAAAGTACAATTTTCAATATTAAAACGACCATTATTTTGTACGGGTTAGAGGACTGCGTAGAAGAAGTTAAAGATCTGAAGGTGATTCACTCTTAGCTTGTTCTACCAAGTCATCAGACTTTCTTTTGGGTTATTAAGGGCATCACTTTTTAGCTAGTGAGCTAGTTTTGATCTTTTGTCTTCATTCTAAATCTAATCCAGGGGAAAAATGTGCTGGATTTGCTTGATATCTATTTGAACATATGCCCTCATCAAGGAAGTAGGACAATTAGAACAGAGGTATAATCATCGCCTACTCACTCTTTGCTTTACATGAAGAACAAATGCACTTTAATCACCACTAATCATGTACTCCCTCCGTCCTTAAAAGATTGTCACATTTTGACTTTTGTTAATTAAATATTATAAAATTTGATCATGAATTGTCATTAAACGATAATAAATAATATAGTCTTGTGGGACCTTGTTAGATTCGTCTTAATATATATTTTTGAATATCAACTTCTTATAATTTTTTCGCATGTAGAATAATAGATATTTATGTTTTAAATCGTGTTTTGTTGACCAGCAAAAGTCAAAATGTGACAATCTTTTAGGGACGGAAGAAGTACATCTTTGCAGGAAGCTGTTTTCATATATCTCCAGTATTTTCAAGAGCCCATCAGCCACGTATTACCGAGTTATGAACATGGTGACTCTAAATCTATAGCGAAATGACCATGAAGATCTTCGGGGCCAACCAACCGTCAGTTATTTGCAGTCAATTTTCCTTTTTCACGTACATAATTCTATCTTGCAAATTGTCTGTAATTTGCTCGAGCTATAGTATATGTTTACATCGTGTAGTTTAAATGCTCTGTAGGGTTTTACCAAGAATCTCATGATCTATAATGGTAGATATATTTTATTACAAACATGAAGATTTTGATTGAGATCAAACTTATGTTTCCAAATTTTTTGCAATGACTTTTGGCTAATAGGCAAGTAACCCTAGCCCATAAACCCGTAACGTTAGAATTAGGTTTAATGTTTACCTATAAATACAGGTATCTCTATAATGTATTCACGACAACAATTACATCGATAAAATATCTCCTTCCATATTTCTACAGACTTCGATATTTCTTACATAAAATGACGAGGCGAATGAGAAATATTACTGGTTAATAAAACTTGCAAATCTCTTGATCAACTCTATAGATTTCTCTGAATATGGGTTAACTATTTGGAAACAATGCATCTTCCTTTCTACATCAACAAACTCAACTTCACCATCCCAATCACTTTTCCTCAAAGCCTCCACATACTGAATTGCTCTTTGTCTCATGATATCTCTTTCACCTGTACATACAAACATCTTCAAGAATGGCAGCTCTTTGAAGCTCAAACCCCCGTCAACAACCGGGTTAATCATCTGGTTATCGATACCATCTTCAGCCGATGGATTCCAGTGTTTCCATATTACTCTCATTCGACATATTTAGTATAGTTTTCGACCCCCAAAAGTAGGGAAATGATACTATTGCACCCAAGATCTTAACATCACCCTGTAACGTCTCCCTTCCAGCTCTCATTGCCATGTTATGTGTTATGTTTCCTCCAGCGCTATCTCCAGCTATAAACAACTTCCCAAAGTCACCATGTTTGATCAACCATTGATCCTTTTCGATTTCCATGTTTTCATCAACATGTGAAGCAACCCATTGTAGGGCATTCCAAGAATCTTGATAAGCCGCAGGCAGAGGATTTTCTGGAGCAAGCCTGTTATTGATGTTGATTCATAAAATACTAGTATATCGATATGGATCCAGAATACTTAAGTACTATTGGAATATACTGCAAAATACTATTCATATTGGAAACTAACTAATAGTGATTATTGTTCATGCATTTACTGTTATTAGGACACTTACGTTAGCTTTATGATTTGATGTTCTGTTTCTTTATATACGGATAACTTTTAGTTGTAATAAACACGACAGTCGACAGATATTCATCAATAAAATTCTGGTTGGAGTAGATTTGATCACCTGTAATCAACAGAGACAGCAAGAACATGAGCTCGAGAGACCAGGGCGTTCAAGTAAGAATGTTCGTGTTGCTGGAACGGTGATCCAGCAACGAAACCACCGCAATGGTAGTAAACCAAAATGGGTAGTTTTTGGTTGGGGGTGGGGAGGGTTGGCAGGTAGAGTCTTGCTGAGACATGGGTGGAAATGGTGATGTCTTTTGAGTAAACGAGTGTTGTGGGATCAGGATCAGATGGGGGGCCTGCTGAGGAGCCCCAGAGACGCTGGATTTCGCCATTTTTGTAGACGATGATTGCTGGTGATAGATCATCCTGGATTTCATCTGTCTCAGAACCCATGGAAGCTCAAGTTAGCTAGGGAAGATCGTGGGATCGAGCTAGGTGAAGGTGCTCTATTTTGTGCCTACAATTGTATCTCACTCCCCGCCTTTTTATAGTGAAAATTAAACCGATAACTTATAAATTATTAAAATATAATCAAAATATTAGCTGATTCAATGTTCTCAAACCATTTTGATTTCATTGATATTATAATCAACCCATATTCTTAATCTTTAGGGGTGGGGGAATTATCAATTAAATTATTTGTTATTTAATAGGAGTAACTGATAAGTGAATGATGGTGTTTGATTGGAATTGAGATGGTTTGCTAAAACAGACTAAGTATAGCCATCTTTCTTTGACCAAGTCACCAACTAAATACCTCATATATCTTCAAATTGTATTATTGGTTAATTTTTTATTCTAATACTTAACCATGCTTGTTCTTGTATGCTTAGGAGGTCATGCTCACATGGTGCTCACAACTATCTGAGCCGTTAGATTAAGAGTTTAAGTGATATTTTAATCCTATGGTTCATATGTAATTGGGTATTTTTGTCCTTACATCTTTAAGTGGAAAAACAATAATAGTGGTATTTTGAGTATTAATGATAGAGTAATTAGCAATTAATTGAGATTGGAAAGAGGAAGCTAAATGCAATAATTACTTCAGCTCACCAATGTCGAAAATATGAATTCTAGTATTAATCTCATTTAAAATAAATTGAAGTATAACTTTTTTTCTAATTTTAATTATTTCAATCAAAAACCAATGATTTTTCTCAGTCTCATGTCAATAACACCACTGAATAATATACATTGATGTTGCATATTTCTTCAATAACACCATATAGAATTTATTTATATATCTTTACTAGTATTAATCTCATTTTAGATATATTTCTTCACTAATAAATAATTCTAGTATTAATCTCATTTTAGATATATTTTTAGTGACACCATTTACTAATACACACTGGTGTTCCGTTCTTGTTCAATAACACCACTGAATAATATATATTAGTGTTGCATATTTATTCAACAACACCACATAAAATTTATTTATATATCTTTACTAGTATTAATCTCATTTTAGATATATTTCTTCAATAATAAACAATTCTAGTATTAATCTCATTTTAGATATATTTTTAGTGACACCATTTACTAATACACACTGGTGTTCCGTTCTTGTTCAATAACACCACTGAATAATATACATTGGTGTTGCATATTTCTTCAATAACACCACATAAAATTTATTTATATATCTTTACTAGTATAAATCTCATTTTAGATATATTTATTCAATAATAAACAATTCTAGTATTAATCTCATTTTAGATATATTTTTAGTTACACCATTTACTAATACACACTGGTGTTCCGTTCTTGTTCAATAACACCACTGAATAATATACATTGGTGTTGCATATTTCTTCAATAACACCACATAAAATTTATTTATATATCTTTACTAGTATAAATCTCATTTTAGATATATTTATTCAATAATAAACAATTCTAGTATTAATCTCATTTTAGATATATTTTTAGTGACACCATTTACTAATACACACTGGTGTTCCGTTCTTGTTCAATAACACCACTGAATAATATATATATTAGTGTTGCATATTTATTCAACAACACCACATAAAATTTATTTATATATCTTTACTAGTATTAATCTCATTTTAGATATATTTCTTCAATAATAAACAATTCTAGTATTAGTCTCATTTTAGATATATTTTTAGTGACACCATTTACTAATACACACTGGTGTTCCGTTCTTGTTCAATAACACCACTGAATAATATACATTGGTGTTGCATATTTCTTCAATAACACCACATAAAATTTATTTATATATCTTTACTAGTATAAATCTCATTTTAGATATATTTATTCAATAATAAACAATTCTAGTATTAATCTCATTTTAGATATATTTTTAGTGACACCATTTACTAATACACACTGGTGTTCCGTTCTTGTTCAATAACACCACTGAATAATATACATTGGTGTTGCATATTTCTTCAATAACAACACATAAAATTTATTTATATATCTTTACTAGTATAAATCTCATTTTAGATATATTTATTCAATAATAAACATTTCTAGTATTAATCTCATTTTAGATATATTTTTAGTGACACCATTTACTAATACACACTGGTGTTCCGTTCTTGTTCAATAACACCACTGAATAATATACATTGGTGTTGCATATTTCTTCAATAACACCACATAAAATTTATTTATATATCTTTACTAGTATAAATCTCATTTTAGATATATTTCTTCAATAATAAACAATTCTTGTATTAATCTCATTTTAGATATATTTTTAGTGACACCATTTACTAATACACACTGGTGTTTCGTTCTTGTTCAATAACACCACTGAATAATATACATTGGTGTTGCATATTTCTTCAATAACACCACATCAAATTTATTTATATATCTTTACTATTTATGCTTAAAATGTATTTTGGTATCTCTCATTATCTCTAAACACAAAATTAACTCTAACCGCTTAAGAAATTGTAATATGATTATTACCAAAATTGGTGGAATAATTAAAATACCAATTGAATTTGTCTTGACTAGACTTAATGCAATACCAAACCAAATTATATAAATCACAATAGAAAATAAAAATTTAATTTGAGTACACCAATCAAATTTGTATTGTTTATATGTATTAAGTATTCAAGTTTAAAATTGTGAGTATATTTTGTAAAATTTCATAATTAAGATTCCAGATTTGGGTGTTATTTTGGTTAGTAAATGGTAATAAATTTGGAGTGCAATAAATTTGGTGTTACTTTTTCACATTCCATAAAAAAAACATTTCTTAAATGACCATGAAACCCTTGTGAGCATGGTGCTCACAAAATAGTTGTAAGCATATAAGTACAACTCCTTGACATATGTTATTAAGAGGTTTTGATTTTGATTCTGGTTAAAGAAACATTATTTCACACTTTGTTTAAAGTGCCATTATAACTATTTGATTCGTTTCAAAATAGTTGATGTTTTAGCTATTTGTACATAGATTAAGAAAAATTAAAAGTTGTCAAAAAATACATTGAACAAATAGAAATATAACTATTTGGAACTATATCATTGGTTGATTGCTAATTTCAAGAGCAAAAGTAGTCAAAAAAGTTCATTTGAGAATGTAAAAGTACAATTTTCAATATTAAAATGACAACTATTTTGAAACAAAAAAATAATACTAGAACGTCAACTATTTTGAAAAGGAGCGAGTATTTTGTAATATTGAGAGCACTCACATTAGTCTCCCATTAATTTTTCCAATACTAACTGTCAATTTTCTATTTTTGGCATTAGATTTTTATATATCTACTTTATCAGGTTCCTTATTATTCACCCAAACTTAACAAAATTTAAATTTCAAGTATGTTAATATTTTTTAAATTTCTAACAATTATATTTTTTTAAAGTATAGAGTGATTTAAACAAATTGTGAATAAATTTCAGGAAAAATTAATCACCAAGCATTTGGTCATTCAAAGTCTGAATATAATATTTTTGGAAAATAACCACGGCATTAATTTAAAATAATTAACTTCATTTAGTATATTTACACATAAAAAATAAACTTTCAAACTCATTTCATTATTCCATCTAATAAACTCATTTCAACTCTGTTATGCATAGAGAGAAAACCATGACTACTTTACAAAAATTTAAGAGGAATGGACAAATATATGAATAAAATTCACAAATTACACATTATATACAACCAGAAAAAATTCTTTGTCTAAACCACAAAATATGTAAGATCAATAAACCACAAATTTATGATAACCAACTACAGTCTTAATCTCAAACATAAAATAAATTAAAGACAAAAACCATATCAGCATAAACATCAAAATGAGATTCCAAATAAAGAATCTTACTTTAAAGTAAAGGATCAAAAATAGGATTTTAATCTCAAATCTAAAAACGCATATCTAAAAATGCATTCAAATCTTGAAGTATAGTACATATTAAATAATATATACATACATTTTTGAAGTTTGTTAGTGCTTGTAGTTGAATAATATATAAAAATTCCCAAGATACAACAATAAAGTGGAGCACATAGCAATAAAAAATGCAATTAATCATTAATAAATTAAGAAATAAGTTTAGATTTCATGGAAATAACTAGAAAGATGAAAAAAAAGAAAGGAAAAAAATGTATGCAAAATATGATAAAAAAAAATATCTGGATTGATGGGAAAGGAGGCAAATTGGAGGGAAAGCTAAGGAGGAGCCCTGTAACTGCTGCATACATGATACACCTGCGAGAATATGCACACACCAAAACAGTATTTTTTTTTAGGGGCGAATTTATTGTTTTGTCCCTATGTGAAGTCCCTCAATTGCTACATTTGCAAATAGGGGTATAATTGTAATTTGACACCCAAAATTACTATTTGGGTGTGCATATAACAGATCAGGAGAATATTCACCATTTGGGATGTTGTGAATATTTTTTTTTGGGAGCTTGGCTATTATAGGAGAGCTTAGAGGATTCACACTAGTCACCTTTAATTTATCTCTAAAATCTTCTCTATTTATTACCTTTATCAATTTTGGGGATGTGTTTTAATTTTATTACTTTTTCAATTTCCTTACTTTGACACCCTATTCAATATAAATAAAAGTAACAGTAATGAAAAAAGAATTTTTGTAAGGAAGAAAATAGATTTGATTGATGATGATGCATGAGAGAGAATAAAGTGAATTTGATAAAGTTGGTTTTGAGGAATGATCTCAATACCCATATATTGGCACATATAATTGATTCTTAAAAAATTTGATGTGGGCCATCTTGTTATAGGGAATCTAGAAAAGATGATTTTTGATATTTTTTTTGTTTTTTCTTCCCTTTTATTGAGATAAAAGTATTTTTAAGGTGACTACTACAAATGCTTTTATAAAATCTCATTTTTTGATGTTTTTAATTTTTTGACTCCCAATAATAACTTTTAAAATAAGTGATGTGAGTGCTCTCATTTCTTCAAATTAACAATACATGCAAAACCCCATTGTTGCAAGATTGTGAAAGTTCCAGGTATGTCATTCTTAAACTTTTTAGCATTCCAAATAACAAGCTTCTCTACAATGCTTCCAAAACTGTACTTGATGTTCTTAATATCTTGTTGCCGTTTTATTTAGAGTTTGCAAATTATGATTGGAGTTTATGGATGTGGTTGGTTTTTTTAGTATGTCTAGACATGTTTGATAAAATGCCTCAATAAGGATTTCATAAGATCTGACTTCTACAACTCAGAATGACATAATAAATTATTGGTATCTTTACCAACCCCTCTATCATTTGATTTGTGCTAACACATTTGTCTTGTGCAGTTTGGTACATTGGTTGCCTCACTACCTCTCTATCTGAGGAAGGCGAGGAAGCTCGATTGAAAAGAATTGCAGAGCTTCAGGTACCACTCCGGCTTCCACAGTTTATTTACGACGGTTTTTTATTTCTATGTATTTCCTGGTTGTACTCTAAATCCGTTCAATTGTCGAAACTTGAAACTTTTGAATTGTGTTGATATTGTACACTGCTTCTGTTTTTATTGTTGAGATTAATACTTATTTTTCTTATACATTGCAGTGAGTATCGGACTTAAAGTAGCCTCTCAATTAGTCTAATGCCAATATATTCTTATTTGTCGAATTAGAGTGCCAAGAAAAAGATGTCATAATGTTGAAACTTCACAACAAATGTCAGAATCACACAATAGTCCCCTTTTTCCACACCCTCCTTAAACCAGCTTCCATCCACCACTCTGCTTCCCCTCCCTCACCACCACCGCCACCAGATGCCGCCACAATTGCCAACCTCATCCTCCAAACAACCAACGAAACAGAATTAACTCAAACCTTACACTCAATAAACAAATGGTCCCCAGAGCTTGTAAACACCACCTTCAAACGCCTATGGAATCATGGCCCAAAAGCCCTACAATTCTTCCACCTCCTAGACCTCCACCCTTCATATTCCCACACTTTTGATTCCTTTAATTATGTCATCGATATCGCTGCACGTATGCGTGACTACAAGACCCTTTGGAGCCTTGTTGCTAAAATGCGCATGAGGAAACTTGGGCCTGGACCAAAAACATTTGCAATAATCACCGAGAGATTTGTGTCTGCTGGGAAATCTGATAGGGCGGTTAAGGTATTCTTCTCAATGCATGAACATGGTTGTCGTCAAGATTTGACTTTCTTCAATACTTTTCTTGATGTGCTTTGTAAATCAAGAAAAGTTGAAATGGCTTATAAATTGTTTGGGATGCTTAGAGGTAGGTTTAGGGCTGATACGATTACCTATAATGTTATTGTTAATGGGTTTTGTTTAATTAAGCAGACTAATAAGGCATTAGAGGTGTTGAAGGAGATGGTTGACAGAGGCTTAGAACCGAGTTTATCGAGTTATAATACGATGCTTAAAGGGTTCTTTAGGGCGGGTCAGTTGAAGGAAGCGTGGGAGTTTTTCTTGCAGATGAAGAGGAGGAAGGTTGAGGTTGATGTGGTGACTTATACTACTGTGGTTCATGGTTTTGGTGTAGCCGGTGAGGTGGCGAGAGCACGAAAGGTGTTCGATGATATGATTCGCGAAGGGGTACTTCCATCTGTTGCAACATATAATGCTTTGATTCAAGTATTGTGTAAGAAAGACAATGTGGAAAATGCTATTAAGTTGTTTGAAGAGATGGTCAGGAAAGGCTATGTGCCCAATGTAACGACTTATAATGTGATTATAAGAGGACTATGCCATGTCGAAAAAATGGATGAAGCGGTTAGATACATGGATAGGATGAAGACCGATGACTGTGACCCTAATATTCATACATACAATGTTGTTATACGGTATTACTGTGAATCCGGGGAAATCGAACAAGGATTAGAAATTTTCTCAAGGATGGGAGGTGGGAGTTGCTTGCCGAATTTGGACACTTACAATGTCTTGATAAGTGCAATGTTTGTGAGGAAGAAATCAGATGATCTATTGCTAGCGGGCAGGTTGTTGATTGAAATGGTTGATCGAGGATTCGTCCCTCGAAGGTTTACTTATAATCGAGTTCTCAATGGACTTTTGCTCACTGGTAATCAAGAGTTTGCAAGAGAGATATTGAGACGACAAAGTAAATACGGGCGCATCCCGATTCACTTCAAAATTTGACATTTGTATTTTTATAATGGAGACTCGTAGTTGTTACAAGTCGAGTGTGCAACGATTAACTCTTGAGTGTCACGTAATTACATGCAAATCACATGACATTTGTATATACACTTCAGGCTCAACTTCACCCATCCAACCACTTTTCTTGACAGCTTCTACATATTCAACTCCTCTTTGCCTCACCTCACCTTTCTTAGCATCACAAACAAACAACTTCTTTCAACCCAAACCTATCAATGGTGTATACCGCTCACGTTCATTAGTACGTTAACAACAAATAATGAATATAAGCAGGCGAATGAGACGATTTTACAACATAAGTGATCGAATTGAGTCCATATTAATCAAAATGATAAATAAGAGAAACTTAAATGACGTCTCAATCAATTTACCTCATTATTAATGTTGACTATAAAAATTCTTGTATAATGAATAAAGCCAACAAGATATTAATTGTATTAACATTACTTAAGTAAAATTTAATAAGAAACGTACAAAAAAGTGAAAAACCATGAATAACAGTTGTGGACAAACTATAAATGAAGTGATGGACGATTCTATATTGAGCCGGACAGTTGTCCAACTTGTGATCCTTTACCGATAGAGATAGATGTTGAAACGTGCACAAATGAATTTTAATTACGCAGTATATGTATATCCATTATTTTATGTTAATCAATTTATATATTAATGATCAAAATTAAAATTAGATATATCTATAATTTTGATTTAACATAAAAATAACATAATATTTTGATATGTTTTTCACAAAACATTATACATTACACAAATACATATACTAATCGTTTGTGCACAGTCCAGCCTGTGAAAATTTATTCTTATTCACAACTACATTTTTGTATGATTTAATTGTTATTATTAAAAAAATTTAACATATAAAGTCGGCCATATAACTTTGGGCAAATGGCGCCATCAATCATTCACGTTTACGAAAATTCTGCGTTTGATCAATGTGCTTCAAGTTTGACTGTTTCCGATTCAATATTGTGTACGAAACGACCACTCTTGTAATTTCTTTTTTATAAAATGTAATTTTTTGAGTTTTGCAAAACTCAAAAAATCATATTTTATAAGATGCAAGTGTTGGAGTTTGCACTGGCCACCTTGAATAAAAATAATTGGGAAATTACTCAAAACTCAAAAGGAATACTTATTAGATGTTCATAAGTAGTACAACACCAACTCTTATTCCAAATAAATCAAACATTTTATCGCTTAATGAAAGAAGCCAATTGTTTGATCAACCCATTGGTTTTCTGAGGATTATCATCTGGAAAATCAATCTGAAAACAATGATCTTCCCCTTCAACTTCAATATATTCAACCTCCCCTTTCCACCCACTCTTCTTCAAAGCTTCCACATATTGAATTGTATATTCCTTCAACATATCTTTCTCCCCAGTATACACAACAACCTTAGAACACCCAATATTTGACAAACTAGGTGCATTTTCCACAAAAGGGTTAATCATGTAATTATCGATTCCCCCGGGGGCCGATGGATAAACTAATTCCCACATTCTGTAAGGTATAGTCTCCTTATTTTCTTGAATAGTCATTGACCCTAGTGGAGTTGATGACCATAAATAAGGGAACCCAAGAAGTGCCCCCAAGATTTTCACCCCACCATCAAGTTTTTCTGTCCCAGCTCTCATGATCATGTTGTGTACTATATTTGCTCCGGCACTATCACCCGCGACAAAGACTCTGCTGAAGTCGCCATGCTTTGTCAACCATGGGTCTTTTTCGGTACCTAAAGACGAACTCAGTCCCACATTGAAACATTAGTACAATATAGATATACCTATATTTATAGGTAAACATTAAACTTAATTCTAACACTGCGAACTTATGTGCTAGGGTTACTTGCCCATTAGCCTAACAGACCCTAATATTATGGGGTTATATGTGTGGGAGGTAAAAAGACAGAGGCCACATAGAAATGTGACTCCCTCAATGCCTAAAATGTCAGAGATAATTGATTTTAGGCAAAGATTAAAAATACAAATTCTACTCACATTTTCACTTTTTCCTCTAACGTTTTGTTTCACTAAATCTCCATTAATTTACCGATTTCAAAAATGAAAAATGTCCATAACATTAAGGGATGGAGGCATCGCTCACTTTTATTTGTCGTCCTATCACAATTTTCTTTTGTTCATAGGTACTTATCATTATGTCTATAGTTTAATAATTTGGTGATATTTTTGTAGGAGATAATTTATCTCATATTTTATTCTAAGTGGCTATTAGTTAGTAACCTTTATTTGCATTTTAGAACTATTTTTAGTCATAGCAAATTTTACAATAGAAAAAGAAGAATACTTGTAATTTAGCATACAAACTTTTACTATCTATTTCTAATAAATCTTTGGACTACATTTCTAATAAAATTAAATTTTTTATTTTTACACTCCAATCATTTATAACCACACTCCAAATTCTTACTTTTACCCTTCATTTTGCTTTTTAACAAGTTGCATAGAAAAATGCATTAAGAATTATTAAGGATATAAATGTAATTAAACATCAAAAGTAGAGTGTGATTCTCATTTGATGGAATATAAAAATCAAAGGCCTAAAATTATCAATCCATCAGTTATTCACTTTCAAAATAATTGCCATTCTATATTTTTAATATATTTTTAAACTACTTTTAATTTCCTTAACAATTTACATGCAATATAGAACGACAAGTAAAAACGAACGTAGGGAATATAAATACCTTTCCCTTGATCATCAAAATGTGAAACAACCCATTTGATAGCATCCCAGCAATCTTCATAAGCAATAGGCAGAGGATTCTCTGGAGCAAGCCTATACTCCACCGAAACCGCCACAGCATTAGCTTCTGATGCCAAAGAATTAATATAACGATGATGTGATCCAGAGAAGGCTGATTGAAAGCAAAATCCACCTCCATGAAAGAATATCAACACTGGAAGCTTTTCTTCATCATCATCTTTCATCTTTGGAAGAAACAATCTTGCAGAAATATGATCTTCTTTAATTGTAACATCTTTTGAGGACACTCCAGTTTTGGGATCTTCTGGAGATGGTGGAACTTGAGGGTCTCCAGCTAAACGTTCAACTTTTCCATTTTTGTAGACTCTGATTATTGGTTGAATATCTACTATTACTTCATTGGAAGAAGCCATGGGAGGTGGTGTGAGATAGCTATGTGGAATTAATTCTTTGGTGGTTTATTAATAGATTGAGATGATGACTTTTTTGAGATGATGATTTTTTTGAGATGATTCTTGTGTAATAATTGAGCATTAGAATATGTTATCTTGGATAGTAGACATTAGACAATGTACTCTTGATTATGAAAGACGCTTTTGGAAATAAGGAAATAATGGATGATAGAGTCATATTGGGTGAGAAAAATCCAATGCTATTATATTGGAAATTGGTTTGAGATTTGGAATTTATTATTTTCAATTGAATTAGTTATGGAGAACTTTTATTCAAATGGTTGTGGTAATCGTTTTTTTTTAAATGAGATTTTAATAATCTATTAAGGAAAAATAATACGATAGAAAAGCTACTACAACTATGACCGGTCAGTAAACAAGATATGTGGAGTTCTATAGATCGATTTATGGGGTCTCGGTCTATTCCATTTAGGGAATGTAGGATAAGGCCGACCTTTTTAAATATTAATAAGTTGTCCTTGGTCAAGCTCTCGAAGTACTTCAACTTGTAATTTTAGGAAATTTCAATGAACAATTGAATAGTAAACCGAGATTTATTAATTAATAATTAACTCATAGACTACTGAATGCACACATATTGAAGCTATAATTAAGAAATCGAAAATGTTTTTTATAATAAAATTGCGAGCTCAAGAAATTTCCCAAAATATTGCATGAAAATAATCCATCAGAAAAACGAAAAAGTTCGGCACAATTGAAATCTTCTTTTTTGACATTGGATATAGTTCCTAAATGAGAATTGCATTATCCAAGTTCTACAACAATTCTAAATAAGACTTTCATGTACTGTTATCAAGATATTAGTTTATGTTTTGAATATTTATTGAATTTTTATGATGTGATTACTTACATTTTTTAATTTTATTTGATGTGATAGTCATGGCTCGAAATACTATACTCATTTTTAAAACAATTAATACCACAATTCTCACCTACTACTCATTTATTGCTTTTTCAAGATCCCACTTTGTTGTATTACTATATTGGAATCGCATTACCATGTTACGTAATGTTTTGGTAAATGTTACCGGTGCCCATGAAGTTGACAACTGATCAAACATGATAGAAATCCTAATACCTACATATATATTTGGTTTAGAGTTCAAACATGATAGAAATCCTAATACCTACATATATATTTGGTTTAGAGTTCACGGACATAGCTCAAATGATAAGGGACTTCATTATAAAAGTGTGCTTCTCTATAAGTATGTGAGTTCGATCCACGGCAGGTGCATGAGTAACTCTGCGTTTGTTCAAGGGAGGATCTGCTTGTGGGTGGTTGCTCAGCCTACTCTGGGCACTTTTGAGGTGGAGTACCGAGCCGCTAGAGGCACATTCCGAATTTACCTCCTCTGTTGGATGATGGGTTAATCAAACGAGGGCTCCTTAAATGAGCGTATCATTTATATATATTTGGTTTAGACATCTGTAAGTTGTAACAAAATAGCGTACCGGCCCACGATTTCGTTATGCTTTTTCAATGCCCATGTCCCAGTGGAATCGACAACTTGTCCTGGAGTAGGAAATTTAACATTACACGTCTATACCATTATCAAATATGTACACGTTCTGTTGTATTTGGTTAGGTACCCTTTCATTTTTACAGACATTATACACTTAAACAATTTGAATTAGCAACAAATTAAATGCCAATCACATGAGGGGTGAACAGGTAATGTATATATCGAGAAGTTGGTAAAACTAATTATTGCTGGATTTTGAGTTCATACACCTTGTTTTAGTGATGATTTAAACATTGATTTACTATTAAATATGTGTGCTTAGCTAGTTTATCTCATAGCCATGTTCGAAAGATGGTTGCCGATGCAAACCTATAAATCATATCAAGCCAGCACAAGATCAATCTTATTGGTAAGCAATGGTTGCTTGCCGTAATATTTATATAGAGTTACTCAAAAATTAGATGTGGTGATAATGATGAATAATTCAACAACACACTAGTTATTCGGAAATTGAAGAAGCTAAAAGAAAAGAATGACAATCAAAACAAATAGTCGATCATTCACCAGTCATAAAATGACAAACCATAAATGAACTTAAGCTCAAGAATATTCAAGAGCGTTCAAGATATCAAACAAAGAAGCTATGGATAAAAGGCTTATACAAGGTAAAAGTTAACTTTTAATCATGGATCAATGTCGCTTGAATAATCTTAATTGAAGTTTTTATAAAACTGGGTTTGATCTCATATTCTAAAAGAGGATGAAAAGAGCTTTACTACGCATTTTGAATCATTGAAATCGGAGTTAAGACAAAATCAAAACTGAAATGTTATTCCAAAACCCGCCATTGGCCCCTGCTCGGGACTTCTTCATGTCCAGACCCAACATCCGTCTCCCGTAAAAAAATCTCATATTTCCGATACTTGGGATCGAATGTTGTGATCATCGACCCAAGGTCCGATCTGGTTCAGATGAGTCAATCTTTCAGAAGTTGGAACTCATTTAGAAGACCATTTAAACCCCATTCAACCTCATGCATTTACACATGATTTTTTCATCATTCTAAGACAAAAAATCTCATTTTAACATCAAATATCTCTTAAATTAAGCTTCAAGTTTTAACATATACCGTCTAGTTTAGGATGTAGATTAGTAAACATACATGCCTTATCCAATTTGCATCTACATCCCCACTCCTTACTTGTCTATATTTATTTATATACTAGAATTAACTCCTTACTTGTCTATATTTATTTATATACTAGAATTATTAAGATTCCATTGTATACTTGATTGTGTAAAAATTGTTACAAGTAAAATATATAAGCTTATATATTTATACTCCTTTTCGTCCCTAAATGATTGGTACATTTAGACTTTTCATGGTCAAACTTCAAAAAATTTAATCAATAATTCTCATTAAACAATAAGAAATAGTATAGTCATGTGGGATCTTGTTTGATTCGTCTCAATATATATTTTTGAAATATCAAATTTTTATAATTTTTTCACATATAGAGTAAGAGATATTTATGTTTTAAGTCGTATTTTATTGACCATGAAAAGTCAAAATGCACCAATCATTTAGGGACGGAAGGAGTATAAATATATAAGCTTATATATTTTACTTGTAACAATTTTACAAATATAATGAAAACCTAACATTATGCAAATATGCAGGATGAGGAGGAAGGTGACTTGTTGCTTATTATGGCTTCAACTGGAGACGACAAGATTGATCAGCTCCATACCTGGTATATAGATTCAGAGTGTTCGAACCTGGAGTTGAGGGTGACATAGATTGTGTTGATGTTGCAGTTGATGGAGATGGGTGACATTTGTGGATGGGTTGTGATCTTCAACAAACACAAACACCTAGAGCACCCTGCATGGGTGAGGAGGGTGCGGATAACGTTATTTATGGAGCGAATAGTGTGTTCGGCTTCGCTGTTTGAACAACCTTATGGCAGGTTTGAAATCTGCAATATCGCAGATTTATGATACTTAGAGTGTAACAAGTCGTTATCAGTCGTGTCCAGAACAAGCTCACTGGAAGGTCGTAGAAGTCCTGCACCAGATACATGCTTGTCATGTTTGCTCTGAGGCAAAGATTTGGTCAATTGGTCAGCCAAGTGTCATATCAGTTTACAATTACTCTAATGTTATTCTTAGTTTAGTCTTTCCCTCCTCTATTCTAGAGATTATAGTTGGATCTCTTACGTATTTAGTGTGTGCCAGGATTATTTGGCCTGAGAAGCACATGTCTGATAGCAGTCTGAACAACAGTAAGGTGTGATCGAAATTATGTAATATTTACTTGAATTTATTTTAAAGATATATTAGTAATGTAGTGGGGCAAATGATTCATCATATCAAATATGAGTGAGTGAATTGTGAAAAGAGTTAAACATAGGAAAATTCTCCTCCATTTAAAGGAGTATCAAGAACTTGGGAACTAGGGTATTGAGTGGGTGTGGCTGATTGATAAGGGGACAAGAAAATCATTCAAGAGAGGCAAAACTCGCTGAACGGGGGAATGTGGTAAAAGCTGAGACTGTGGGGTTGGAGAAAGTGAAGGAAAAGAGGGTGAAATTGCGGAGAATTTCATTGTAATTACTGAAGATGACGAGTCACTTGCAAAATAAGTGCTTTGAAGCACAATAATTTACATCACACGCATTTATATAATGAACTACAACTGTTTAGTTCTTAGGCTTTATTTATACTTGGCTTTTTTTCATCTAGGCCCCTGAACTAATTAGTAAATCCCAAATCAGCCCTTGCCACCTTTTTTTTCCCAAATAGGCCCCTGTGGCCAAAAAATGGCACCTGAATTTTGTTTTTTTCCATTTTTGCTGACTTTTTCAGATTTTTGACTTTTTAAAATCCTTAACCCAAGGGCAAGTTAGTCATATTGATAATATGAATTTTTGGAGGGAAATATTCGAGAAAAGTTCAGGTGCCATTCCGAAAAAAAACATTTAAGCGCCAAAATTGAAGAAAAAGTTCAGATGCCAGACAAAAAAAAAATATTTTGACATTCTCGTATTTGAAACTCGAATTCATGTTTGTATTTAAATTGTAGTATATTTTAGCTGTATTCGATATTCGGATTCGATTTTTTAGATTAGAAATATATTGAAACTATTAAAAAATAAATATAATTATTAATAATAACTTAATTATTATAAATTAAAAAATCACCCCCCACCCCCTACCCCCCCACCCCCCACCCCTGCAACAGCCCCCCCCCCCCCCCCCACCCCCTCCCCCACGCACCTGCAACAGCCCCCCCACCCCCTCCCCCACGCACCTGCAGCCGCCCCCCACGCACTACAGATCCCCCCCACCCCTACAACAGATCTCCCCCACCCCACCCCTGTAACAGCCCCCCTACCCCCCACCCTCTCCCCCACGCACCTGCAGGGTGCAACAACAACCCCACCCCCTCCCCCGTGACCAGCACAGGGTGCAACAAAGATTTGATTTTTGTTATTTTGTTGAAGAAAAGATTCGATTTTTGTTGGGTTTGAGGGAATAAAATGTTGACAAAGTTTGAAAGGAAGAGTAATAAAGTGAAATGATTGAGTTTTCATAACAAAAGGCCATAGATCTTGTGAGGAAATCGGTAGAGAAGTGAAGGAAGAAGAAGAAAGGTGGGGTGGGTGTGGGGGTGGGGGTAGGGTTAAAGGTTGAAGATGAAGTTTTTAATAGGTTGGGTTAAATATTTAAGATTGGGTTAGTTTATATTTAGGTTGAGTTAGTTTTAGATGTGATTAGATTAATTTGCCCTCTATCTAAAATTTAAAATAAGAGAAATGGAAAAAAACAAAGTTCAGGTGCCATTTTTTGGCCACAGGGGCCTATTTGGGAAAAAAAAGGTGGGAAGGGCTGATTTGGGATTTTTAATTAGTTCAGGGGCCTAGATGAAAAAAAGTCTTTATACTTCAACTGGAATATGCATAGTTTTCCTATTCCTACCTTTTGAAACAAAAACGTATCGATTATATTATTTATAATCAAGAAGTTCATATAACTCATAATGAAGAAGATAGCAACGTATTATTTATAATCAAGAAATTTTGATTATGCGTTTCATGAAAAATATGCAGTTTCACACTCTAGAAAAGAATTTACGGAGGAGCATTCATTAAGTCAGTTTCTTAATAAAAATAGTTATGCTAAAATTCTTCCCCCTTCCAAAACTTTGACTAAGTGGTCAGTTTGCCCTCTCAATTTTGAAAATCAGTCATTTTGTCCCCTCACCTTAAAAATGACAGTTTTTAAAGTTTTAATGAAAGACAAATAAAAATTCAACATATTATACTTTTAAAATCAAGTTAAATAAACAAATATATTGGGTTTCCTTCAAAAGAAAAAAAAATATTTAAAAAAATACAAATAAAAAATAATCCCTCCTTCTCCATCGTCCCCAACCCACCCCCAACTCTGATAGCCGTCTCTCCTCCCGCCCCATCTCCTGCCACCCCCACCCTCCACCCACTAGCAGCCCCAACGCCCTTCTTTCACCCCCTCTCTCAAGCAGCCCCGCATCAGCCGCCTCTCCTTCCACCCCATCTCCGGCCACCCTTCCCTCTCCCTCATCCCACCAACAACACCTCCACCCCCTCCGACAGCCCTTCTCATCCGCTCCCTCCGACAGCTCCCTCAAGCAACCCCCCGGCAGCCGCCTCTCCCCCCCCATCCCATCTCCGGCCACCCCTTTCCTCATCCCACCGACAACCCCCTCCCCCCCATCTACGGCCACCCTCTTCTTCATCCCACAAACAACCCCATCGTGCCCCACCCCATATCCGGCCACCCCCTCCCTCATCCCACCCCATCTCCGGTCACCCTCTCCCTCATCCCACCAACAACCCCTCCACCCCTCCACCCCTCCGATAGCCCTCCTCATCCGCTCCCTCAAGCAGCCCCCCGACAGCCGCCTCTCCCCCCCCCATCTCATCTCCGGCCACCCCTTCCCTCATCCTCATCCCACCAACAACCCCTCCACCCCCTCCGACAGCCCTCCTCATCCGCTCCCTCTGACAGCTCCCTCAAGCAGCCCCCCGACAGCCGCCTCTCCCCCCCATCCCATCTCCGGCCACCCCTTCCCTCATCCCACCGACAACCCCCTCCCCCCCCATCTCCGGCCACCCTCTTCTTCATCCCACAAACAACCCCCTCGGGCCCCACCCCATATCCGGCCACCCCCTCCCTCATCCCACCGACAACCCCCTCCCTCATCCCACCCCATCTTCGGCCACCCTCTCCCTCATCCCCAACCCCACCCCCAACTCTGATAGCCGTCTCTCCTCCCGCCCCATCTCCTGCCACCCCCCACCCTCCACCCACTAGCAGCCCCAACGCCCTTCTTTCACCCCCTCTCTCAAGCAGCCCCGCATCAGCCGCCTCTCCTTCCACCCCATCTCCGGCCACCCCTTCCCTCATCCTCATCCCACCAACAACCCCTCCACCCCCTCTGACAGCCCCCCTCATCCGCTCCCTCCGACAGCTCCCTCAAGCAGCCCCCCCCATCCCATCTCCGGCCACCCCTTCCCTCATCCCACCGACAACCCCCTCCCCCCCCATCTCCAGCCACCCTCTTCTTCATCCCACAAACAACCCCCTCGGGCCCCACCCCATATCCGGCCACCCCCTCCCTCATCCCACCGACAACCGCCTCCCTCATCCCACCCCATCTCCGGCCACCCTCTCCCTCATCCCACCAACAACCCCTCCACCCCCTCCGACAGCCCTCCTCATCCGCTCCCTCCGACAGCTCCCTCAAGCAGCCCCCCGACAGCCGCCTCTCCCCCCCATCCCATCTCCGGCCACCCCTTCCCTCATCCCACGGACAACCCCCTCCCCCCCATCTCCAGCCACCCTCTTCTTCATCCCACAAACAACCCCCTCGGGCCCCACCCCATCTCCGGCCACACCCTCCCTCATCCCACCGACAACCCCCTCCCTCATCCCACCCCATCTCCGGCCACCCTCTCCCTCATCCCACCAACAACCCCTTCACCCCCTGCGACAGCCCTCCTCATCCGCTCCCTCCGACAGCTCCCTCAAGCAGCCCCCCGACAGCCGTCTCTCTTCCCCCCATCCCATCTCCTGCCACCCCTTCCCTCATCCCACCGAGAACCCCCTCCCCCCCATCTCCGGCCACCCTCTTCTTCATCTCACAAACAACCCCCTCGGGCCCCACCCCATCTCCGGCCACCCCCTCCCTCATCCCACCGACAACCCCCTCCCTCATCCCACCCCATCTCCGGCCACCCTCTTCCTCATCCCACTGACAACCCCCTCCCCCTCCCTCCCTCTCATCCCTCCCCCTTCCTCCAACAGCCCTCACCTTTTTAGCCCCCGACCTCTGGCAGCCCCCACCCCTCTTCCCTCCGACAACCGTACCTCCCTACTGACAACCCCCTCCCCCTCCCTCCCTCTCATCCCCCTCCCCTTCCTCCAACAGCCCTCACCTTTTAGCCCCCGACCTCTTGCAGCCCCCACCACCCTCTTCCCTCCGACAACCCTACCTCCTCCCTAACAGTTGCATATCCTTTCCTCTTCCCCTTCCTCCACAGCCCTCGCCTTCTTAGCCCCCAACCTCTGACAGCCCCCACCTCTTCCCTCCGACAACCCCCTTCCTCCAACATCCCTCGCTTTCTTAGCCCCCAACCTCTGACAGCCCCCACCTTTTCCTCCTCCCCATCAAGCAGCCCCCCCCGACAGCCGCGTCTCCCCTACCCCCTCCCCTCTCCCTCCTCCAACGCCCATTTCCTCCCTCAAGTAGCCCATTCCCCAAACCATCCCATCTCTTTTGCTAGCTCCATTTAGCCATCTCCCCTGAATGATTCCCCCCTCCCCAACCACCCTACTCGATATTCCCCCTTCCTTGGCCACCCTCCTCGATGATCCCCCTTCCTCAACTACCCCTGCTTGATTTCCAGCCCCCTGTTCGATTTTCGCCGCCGCCCCTACTTCTTATTAATATTAATATCATTATTGTTATTATTAACATTATTGTTTATGATATTTTGTCATTATATATATTATTATTCTCATTATTATTATTATTGATTAATATTCTCATTATTATTATTATCATTATTGTTATTATAATTATCATTATTTAAGTTTTATTATTCTCATTAGTACTATTATTATCACATTACTCTTATTATTATTGTTACTATAATCACTTTTTAATATTATTATCAATATTATCACTATTTCATTTAATAATATTTTTACGGTTATTATTATTATTCTTAGGAAGCCTAGGAGATAGAGACGAGGCATCATATATGTTTGCCACGATAAACATCTAAAAAATAACTACCCTTTATTATTGATCCATTTTATTGTTAACTTCTTAGTAGTTGCTAATATGTTTTGCTTGAGTATTTTAACTTAGTTGTATATATTTTGATTTTTTCACCATTTATAGAATTAATGTTGTATTCATCAGTTGATTATTATACGTTTGTAACTCAAGCAATGTTCATATATTTTAATGTCAAATAGTTAATAGTGAAGAGTATTTTTTCTAATTAATATGTTTAGATATACAATTTAATTTTTATTATTTTATGATGTCATATTTAGGCAAATATGGTTATAAAAATTTATGAAATACTATCTGAACGTAATTGCATAGGTTGAACTGTGCAGAGATTTACTAGTCACTATTATTGTTAATATTCTTATGATTATAAAGTAAGGGCATAATTGTTATTACAATACAATTTTAGTATTTTTCTTTGAAACGTTATCAAACATCTTGTAATTCAGATTCAGACATCTTGTTAGATTTCAGTCTTCAAATTTAAGTTTTCAGATTTAACAAACAGACCCTAACACTACTCATATGATATCGCGGTACTTCAAAAATGTACTATGGAGTTCTAACAATGCAGTCTAACATACCTTAGCCATGCAACGATAAGGACAATCTGTAACCCCAGCAACATGAGTAAGAATGACATTCGGAAACTGTAGAACACCATCATGGGGTCAAACGATTCAGCCCAGGCAACATCAATTCTCAGACCTCCTAAATATCCGGATTTGAGATGATGAAAAACCGCATCATAGTCCAAGAGTCTCAAATTATTTCTACATATTTGACGCAGAAAAACTGGAAGGATAAACTATCGCTAGTTATGGTGGGATTAAGAAACGAAAGTAAACACTGAGAAAATCTGTAGGAATGTAACTAATAGAAAGGTCATACGATGTTAATCAGGTAACTTCTGTCAAACTAGAGCAACCAGACCCTTTTCATTCAATTAATACCTCACTTTAAACGTTTGACTTTATATGTACACTAAGCAGTTGGAGAAATAAGACGCGAGCCCCTTTTTGTTGTCTAGTTTCTTTATCTACATTGGCTATTTGGCCAAAGTCAAGGATGTTAACTATATGTTTCTAGAATCCCGTTCAAAGACATCTCAACACTGCCTCTGAACAATTAGTTGGTCAATCAGATAGGCATTATATTCCACATCGGTAAAAGGCATACTGCTTGAGATAGAACCCTACATTCCATTCAATGTGTTAAACTAAATCGTTTCGCTGTTCATTAACAAGCAACAAACAACAATGTCTGCTTGAGTTGCAAATTTAAGTATGTCAGCATGAATACCCTTCTCGTCCACCAGATCATAACTTATACCATTTTCAGTGTATGATGCCGCATATAAAGAGAAACACATATACAGAGACCTAAGAGATGAATGAAGTTTTCTAAAAACAGCTACAGGACATACCATCAAGTTGGCATGAGTTCTCAGAAGACCAACTCTGCTTTGTAGTGAATATTTTCGCACCAAATGGACGCAGACTCTTGGCTAAGTGGATGCCAATATTTCCAAAGCCCATAATGAAGACCTAGAGAAACGAAAAGTATCAAGTGCTGTCAGTCAAGCACTAAAGAATACTAGCAATCGGCGATATGTTCACAGTAATACACACATATACTCAATAACATTTTTATTTGGTAATCATCCATATTCCAGACCGCTGTGAAAATTAGAAGACATCATTTATGGAAATCAAAAGCAATGGAAGCTTACTGTTTTACCATGGTGTCACCAGCTGGTTCTCCAATTTTTTCTGACTTACAGAAACTTGCAATTCACTCTACAAAATTAGAAGCAGAAGTCGGACAACTTTTGTATCTTAGGAACACCAGAAGTGTTAACAAACCGAAGTTCCATTCATGTGAGACTAACAAAAGAATAGGATATTAAACTACAAGATTGATGATTTCAAACTTATTCCTTCTCTAATTGAACAGAAATTAAATGGGAAAGGAAAATAAGTGGAATAGGAACAAGACATGAGAGGACTGAGCATTGTATCATTATTTCATAAACCTGAAAAATATTAGATGTAGTCAATGTAAGTTTTGCAGATTAGGAGTAATCATTTCGCGAGAGTATATGACAACTTAAGTTGAACTTCGTATTAACATAAACAACACGATTATATATGGATAAGGTTTCTCCATAGTATCAGATAGAAGGGGAAGACCCAAATAATTAGAACAATAAGAAGTGATCAATCAAACGAACTTGCTTGCTGAGAAGACCCAATATCAAATAAATGGCCATTTCAGCACATGATATAGCATTTCCAGTAGAGCCACCGGGAATTCTTGCAACATCTATTCCATTATTTGTAGCCGAAGCAACATCAACACCTTGATGTAGCAAACAGAAAACAATTAAGGCAGAACAGGGTGCAAATGTTTAACTTTAAACGTAAATGCAACTGAAGATCTCAAGATTCTGAAATTATAAAGAGAAACCTTCCAGGCCAACTCCTAATTGTAGTATAAGCTTCATACGCTTTGCATGAGAAATGATATCCGAGTTTAAGCGCATGCTTTTTACCACACAAATATCTTAATTACCAATGGAATTAGGCACATCTTCAAATGGGACATCGTCAACCTGTAATTACCAATTGAATTGCTGGAACAGTGAATTGCTCTGAGAGATCAAACATAGGAACAAAATAAGGAGAGAGGGAGTGTGTTATTAGTGGCGGCCCGTGCCCATGGAGCTAAAAGGTCCCAACGCCACATCAAGATAATAGTTACTGAAGTATATTTTAGTTAGAATGATATACAATCTCTTCGCTGGTTCTTCTCTTACAATTAACTGTCGTATTTTAGTTAGAATGATATACAATCTCTTTGCACTTTCTCCAGTAGTAGTATTCTATATCTGATGATTAGCTTCATTAACGGATTTTGCAAATTAGTGAACAAACTCAAAAATTCTGGAGGAATCAAGAAGATATTAAAACTAAAAAGAGATAGCAGTATCAAATTAGATACTGTAGTTGCCAAGAGCAACATTAGGGTATTCAGATATTGCGAAATAAGAATGTAAGCTTCCTCCACAGCCTGAAAATAATCTATAAAATCCAACTGAAAAGAAAATCAAGTATTAGATAGTTTGCCAGAGTAAGTATGGACATTATATTGTCGACATGACACTAAAGTGATATCCAACAAAACAGATGAAACATCTTACTCATACACCACAAAACATGCTTCTCTTAATGTGTTATCTCTTCTTTCTCTCTAGCGACAGAGGAAAGAGTAGTTACCTAACCAAGGCCTTAAGTAACTTCCCGCAACTAAACAACCAAAGAAAGACCATCAAAACTACACCAGAAACGAATCAGAGGTAGTATAATTACGAAGCATATTACGAATCACTCCATATTTCGCACTCATTTTTAAGACTACTTCAAAAATTTACCAAGTCTGTGCATTTACATCAAACTTAAATTGATTATCCTCATTTGAAATTCTAAAAGAGGTCCAGAACTACTGTACTCTCCATCTCTGTTTTCCAACCACACATTCTAATTCACATAAACACAAGCACTACTGAATGATCGAAAAAGAACGTACCATAAAACCATTAAACTTTTGATGGGTCATAATATAATTCAACATTTGATTCTATAACATTATAAACCATACATTATTACACTACCACACTATAATTTTTATACTGTGATGATCATAATATAATTCCACATATGATACTACAACACTATAAAGCATAAATTTTTACACTCGCACAATAAAATCCTAATTCAATCACATCTGCAGAAATATGTTGAATGGGTATTGGAAATACTAAATCAAAATTATAAATGAAACTAAAAATTGGGCAATTCAACATTGCAATATTATTTCATTATGAAATCTTGAAATTGTTGTTACCTGGGAGTGAAGATTATATGGTACGATTGTAGAAATGATTCTTGATGAAATCTTGAAATTGTTGTTACCTGGGAGTGAAGATTATATACTAAATCAAAATTATAAATGAAACGAAATTGTTGTTCAACAAAGATTTCTTAAGATTATTGTATACTGAGATCATCACATGAGTCAAAATTTATACTACTTTATTGATCTAACTATCCCAGAATTTCATTATATACTTTTTGAAATACTAGCCGTTAGGAAAATGGACGAATGGAGTAGCTTCCTAGATTGGTTAGTTTTATGACGGTTGCTTCTGGCAGTTTGGGTGATCTCCTTATTGGACAAGCTAGCCAACCCAAGAAGACATTTTCGTTTTTGTGTGATCAATTTTATCCATCAATGACTTATTATTCTTTTGTTCAACAAATATACAGAGTATAATTCATTCCGATAAATTTATATTAAAGAGTATTTTCACAAAGTGACTCTTTGTAATTTTTATGTTATTACTAATTAGTTATTGATAATCAAATTTAACACAGCGAAAAAGTTTTACGTTTTAAAGATGAAAGGTAGTATGATTTTTCCTTGATGAGCAACCCAAGAGAAGCCCAAAATTTGGACGTACGGCGAAGATACCCCAGACCACAGACTAAAATCACCCAAATCCCAATCAGAACATCTAAAGTCCGATCAGTATCATAATTTTGGAATACCATGTGAACCACGTGAAACCGGAAGAAATAATCTGGACAAAGTTCACCAGGTTAGCTATTGCTCCGCTCTCGGCCCAACATTCGTAGTGTTATAACGGAAGATAATTGTCTACGATTAATGTGGTGAACAACGAAGATAAATGAATAACGTAAAGTACTGAAGTGCAATTTTTGGATTTTTCCTTGATCTACCGCCCAACGGAAGCCCAAAATTTGGGACCCACACCAGCAAACTAAAATAACCCAAATCAGCGATCAAAATATCCAAAGTCCAACCAGTTTCATTATTTTGGAATACCATGTGAATCACGTGAAAATCGGACAGAAAAATACGAACTAAGCACCCACTCGATTAGCTCTTGTTCCACTCTCAGCGCAACATTCTGTAAGCTGTAAGTCTGATACAGTGGCCAACCTGTTCATGTTCAGGCCCATTCACTCGAACAGGCACTTTTTTATTGAAAGCAAAAACCATATATATCTAAAGAGAAAATTAATGTAAAAATTAGGGTTTAAATGTATATTTGAATATATTTAAGTGTTTTGAACAGTCACTTTTAAAATCATGCCAATTTCGAACATGCATTTTGAAATTTCTAGATCCGCCACTAATCCGATTCATAGATATCCTAGAATGGGGTTTACTCGGAGTTAACCGGACCGGTAACAATAATGTTAAAATTAATTTCAAAATTCATTACTCTCTTCATTTCACTTTAATTGAGTTCATACTTTTCGAAACAACTTCAATCATCAATTACTTTATATTTATATATAAATAATTACAAAAATGTAATATTATGAAAGTACTTTGAAAAACGAATTCAATTATATTAACTTTATATTTTTCGGACGAATGGATATAAAGTAATTTGTAGTCAAAGTTTGATACGAATTCCCAAAACGTCAATTAAAGTGAACAGAGGAAATTTAAGTTGGCGAAATTTCACAATGCCCCCTGAATTATTATCAACTGATCAAATAAGGAACTAAAATTCTGAGTCAGTCAATGTGCCCCCTAAACTTTTAAATAGGTCAATTTGCCCCCCTGAACTATGATGAACTGGTCATTTTAGGAATTTTTGCCATAAAATTGATAGTTTTTAGGTTTTAATGAAAGGTAAAATAGGAATTGAACATATTATATGTATTTGAGGTTAGTTTATTCTATACAAAATATAGTGGACCTCTTGTACAATAAACTAATCCCTCCCCCATTCCCCCTTCGTTTTCTCCCTCCCTTCATCTTCCCTCAAAACCGCACCCACACTTCCCTAAACCCCAGCAACTATAAATTTTATGGTGAAAATCCCCAAACTGACCAGTTCGTCATAGTTCAGAGGATAACTTAACCGATTTAATAGTTTAGGGACACATTAGCCAACTCAGAAATTCAGTCCCTAATTTAATCACTTGACAATAATTCAGGGGGCATTGTGAAATTTAGCCATATAAGTTTATAATTTTATTTTTCATTTCTTTAGAGCAGGCTGTGGGCGGCAATTGCCCCTCCTATGCTCCACCCCACCTATTAGGCTATTATGCAAAATTGTCATTTTGTTTGTTGTTACTATCTGCTTTTGATTGCGATTTTGATGTTAGAACACTCACACAGTCACGCTCATGTCTTATCTTCCAGATCTAGAGCATTGGATCATATCAAAATAAATGTTCCATCTCAATACAAGACTCAACAATATAATATTACTTCTCATATAAATCGCATTTTAGTCAACTCTATACTTCTGATATAACTACAAATTATTACAAAATATCGATTTTAAATTTATGCATGTTTTTGAATTATGAAGTAGTGTTGATTTTATTACAAGATGAAAAAAAAATTATTCCTAGAACTTGTTAATGTAAGAATAACAGAAATATACAAACAACAGGCAAACTAAGAAAAAAATTAACATAAGAATTATTGAATCTGAAGAGCAAAACATAAACACTGGACAAAAGAAAAGAAGAAAAAGAAAGAATATCTTCAACAATTTATGCAGATCCCTCCCCCCCCCCCCCCCCCCACCCCACCCCACCCCACCCCACCCACCCCTCCCACCCTACCCCTCCCCCTTGTTCATTTACTCTGTAGTCTACCTTTCTTAAGAGAAACCAGAGGAGGAAGTGCACTAGTATTTTTTCCTTGTGTACATATTTGGACATTGATGAGAGGTTTTACTCTTATAGTTGCTGATCTAGTCCTCTCCAATCCTTTCTTGCTTCTTTTTCCATGTTTCTCTTTATTTCCTTGAGATTCTTTTTTTTCATCTTTGGCAACAACATCACCCAAAGATCTCAAAGAAGAGGAAGAGGAAGACGACGACGACGAAGAAGATGGTGATAATGTTGAAGATGGTCTTTGCTTCCTCAGCTTCAATAACTCTTTCCATAAAACAGTGCATGTTGGTGGCCTAGGAGAAGGATCATCATCAAGAAACCACCCCCTTTTGCAATCATCTTTGTTTGCTTCAAGAATTTCCTGTTTCTGTTCAACATGCTCTGTTTTTTCAAGGTTGATCTTGTTGAACTTTTCTGCATTTTGAGTTTGCCAAAATGGGAGTAATTTCCCTTCACAGAATAATTCATCTGCACTTAGCATGGTTGTTTGGCTGCTGGAATTCAAACTATTGCTTGAGAGGAATTCAAACTCTGCATTTCTTGATCTCTCCCTCTCTGATAAATGCTCTTTTGGGATTATGGAAATGAAGTTTTTCTCATCAAGAAACTCAGAAGAAAATGAAATTCGAGGGCCTGAAGATGCTTCATCGATTGATCTACGTGTTTCTTGAATTTGTTCTAGAGAAACCATGTTTTTCTTGAACTTGTTATATGGATGAATTGCAGGGGAGAGGAATACTGATGAGGGATTGGAGCTCATCAAATGAGATATGACATGTGATGTTCTTTATAACATTTTGGAGAGTAGCAATGATAGTGTAAATCATGCATTAACATGAACATGTCTCAATACTTTTAAGATATTTTCGAATGAGATAGAGGGTCATAATTTCAAAAGAGTCGCGAGAAATAATCATCCATTAACTTCGAAAATTTTATTCATACTAGCACAAGTATAAGTTATTTTTATACGACCATCAAGTTTCAATTAGAGTGTAGATCATGCATTAACGTAAATATGTCCCAATACTTCTAAGAGACTTTGACAGGAAGTAAGGAGAGGGTCACAATGGTCTTTCTTTCCAGGTTCAGGTAGTACGCATCCTCACAGACATTTCTATTTCACCGAGCATCTTTTCGAGATAGAGCCCAGATCGTTAAGCCTTTCGTGCGGGTAGGAACTTACCCGCCAAGGAATTTCGTTACTTTAGTAGGACCGTTAATAGTTACGGCCACTGTTCACCGGGGCTTCGGTCTCGGGCTCCCCTTCCAAAATTTTATTCATACTTAATACTTACACAAGTTTAAGTTATTTTTATACGACTATCCGAATTTAAAATATATTACTCCCTCCGTCCCTAAATGATTGTCACATTTTGACTTTTGTTGGTCAAACATAACAAAATTTGATCATCAATTCTCATTAAACGATAATAAATAATATAGTCTTGTAGGACCTTGTTAGATTCGTCTCAATATATATTTTTAAAATATCAATTTTTTATAATTTTTTTGCATGTAGAGTAATAGATATTTACGTTTTAAATCGTATTTTGTTGACTATCTCAAAAGTCAAAATATTTTAGGGACGGAGGGAGTATTATTTTGCAATATTGATTTTAGGGTACAACTCTGCTCATCATGTTGCTAGTAGTAAATGTTTGGGCGGTGAATATTTAAACTGTGGTTTAATGCAGATTGAAGCTAGTTTGAGTACAAATTAGAGGTAAAGCACATGGACACATGTGTTAACTATAATAAATTAGTTAATAACTACTTATCTTTGTTAAGTTGGTCCATAGGCTTCCTTGACTACAGGTGGTCTGAAAGTACATATTTCCATTTATTTCATGGACAAGAGAATATGACATGAATTTGATGTACTAATCAAAACAGAATATAAGATAATGTAGTTGCAGATCAAACAAATCTATGTATCATGGACTTCTTAGATACCACACTATTTATATAAACAAATTACATTTTTAATATTTCTCATCAGTCCTACAATTCAGTAAATTATCGAAATAGTCATAGAAAGTGAGTCAAGGTTATCGTTTGGTCCTCAAAAGTTCAACAGTTGCGAATTAGTCCCTAAAAATTGGACAAAAGTTGTGATTTAGTCGAAAAACTGACGAATCCGTTTAAAGTTTAACGGAACCTTTAATGAACCCATTTGCACAAATATCATTAAATCTAACACTTCCTTCAATTTTTGGATTAAGTCATAAATTTTGTTCAATTTCGGGACTAATTTACGACTTCTGAACTTTTGAGGACCAAATGGCAACTTTGATCCACTTTCAATGACCATATCAACAATTTCCTCTTCTACAATTCATATGTAAGTGAGCTAGACATAACTAAGGAAAATCGGTCATACATTACACAGTACTAACTTGAGCATCGAAATGTCATTACCAAATGTCAGGCCGATAGTACCGAAACTTCCCCCTAGTCAATCAAGGTTCCAACTTCTCATGTCGTCGGGTCGTTCCACCACATCATGAGTGCATGTGGTTGAACTTCTTAACCGAAATGTAGTCACATCCAATTGTACAAATTACACAAACATGATCCATTACAGGAACTATGCAGATAAATGTCCAATAGCTAATAAACCAATTGTACTACTATGTTGTTGTACAATAGGAATCCCATGTAGCAATAATTTGTGACATCTTCCTTTTCAATTCAAACTGATTTGACTTCTGATTTCTCAATAGAATACAGTAAATAAAATGGTACTTTTGTTCTAATTACATAATCTATCTTTCGGTACCATATTTGAATTCAACAAAGTTACATAATTGTACACCTGCCCCTCCACTTAATTGTCCTATTTTCTTGATATTTTTTTACTACAATTATGGTATGTTCAGTTTTCCACAATACTATGTTTTTTTTTTAAGATGCATATTTCATATTGGATATCGGTGTTTTCCCATGTCAATATATAAGATCTTGGACTACTCCCCTGTTGCCAATTGATTTTAGAGTGAAACTCCATAAACTCTTAACATTGTATCGTGTAACCCCGTCGATTTTGTTCCCACATAATACCGGCGAGGAAAATTCCTCTGCCGATTAGGTTATACGCGGGGGAGTGTTAAAATGCACATCCCACATCGGAAGTCGAATACTGGGCTACTCCTTCGGTGGCCAATTGATTTTAAAGTGAAACCTCATAGACTATTAACAATATATATGCTCAATTTTGTTAGGATGATTGGTGTCGTATTGAACATGTCAAAATATATAACACAACTAATCGTAAGATGCTAGAATAATACTCCTTCATCGTCGCTCGAATTTGGAGAATCCATATTTAATTTAACAATTATAGAATTAAAATTTTCCTAGAGGATAGCTTGTACTTTAGTTGTCTAAATATAAGAGGATAGACTATAATGGGAGAAGTAAACTCATTTATTATAAGGTTGCACTTGAATAATTAGCCAGCTAGAGTAAAAGGTGTTGTATTATTTGAAGTTTGACTATGCATGCATGTAATTGACTGGTTGTTGAAGATAAATTATAAGAACATGTTCTATGAGTAAGTTGAGGCATGTGGTCACATGAAATCAGTCTAACCTATCTACACTAACCATCATGTGACAGAGTGTTTCCCAAACAATCAATATTAACTTATAGTCAAATATCAAATTATGATTTTGGTAAATAATTGATGGTGATTCACGATCGGTATTCGTTAATTTTATTTGTAATAATGGAAAGTTATTTATCGAAAAATTATTGAAGGATATGATTCTTATCCCTTCTTGGATCCTACTAATTCCTCCGGTCCACCCGTACTCACTTTAAAAATTACGTCACTTATCGCTCATATTATATTTTTATTTTAAAGAAAAGTAAATGCAACCCTTCATTTATTTGAGAAAATGACAATATGATAGCTCTAATTTATTTAATGTCTACAATCATGATGATACAAGTATTATTCACGAAGCACATTGTCAGAGGCAATAGTAGGGATTTTGTTTGGCAGTGAAAGGTAGATGTGGATTTCGTTATGAAGCTTCGGGTCCAAGGGACCACTCTTAATGTGTAGTTACTATTTGTAAAATAAATACTCTTTTGCATCTACTCACCTAAATTCTTTGTATCTCGTAAAATTAGTACATGGAATACTTATTTTGTAAATAGACACGCAAATTTCAAATTTGACACTTAAATTTTTGTTTCTTAACTTTTTTAATGTGACTAATTTTTTCTTGAGATAACGATTATTTTGAATCAAATATCGAAAAAGCTGAAAAACCAAAGTTCAAGTGTCAAATTTAAGGTTCAGGTGCCTATTTGCCAAAATAAACCAAATGTTGGCCAGATGCAAAGAGTTTAAGTGGCTAGATGCAAAAAAAGCCTAAAATATAATATATAGTATTCACTTTAATTATTTTTTAATTGACAATTTAGACTTTTGTTTTTGTTTTTTAGTTGACCTTTCACATTTTCAAAGAAATCTTTTTATGGATTTTTCTCTTAATTCCCTATTTAATACATTCAAAGTGAAATAAGTATATATATAATACCAAATACATAGATGTAACTATTTCATTTTTTCATTAATTAGAAATATGTGTGCAAAGTATTACTCCCTCCGTTCCTAATAAATGATTGATATATTTTGATTTTTGTGGTTAAATTTTAAAAAAATTCATCAAGAATTCTCATTAAACTATAAGAAATAATATAGTCATTGAGATCTTGTTTGATTCATTTCAACACATATTTTTGAAATATCAACTTTTTATAATTTTTTCGCATGTAGAATAAGAGATATTCACGTTTTACGTGTTTTGTCGATCATAAAAATCAAAATGTACCAATCATTTAGGGATGAAGGGAGTATTATTTTTAATTAACATGAAAGATCAGAGAACTAAAAGGAAAATCAAAAAAAGAAAGGAATATTATTTTATTACAAAGTATATTTTTCTCCTATGGGTGAGAAATTTAAGTTGAAGAATGAATAATAGTATCATGCAATGAGAGCTGGAAGGTAACAGTTAGAGAAGTAGGCGGGGACCATTTCTTGAGAGTAGCATTATATGTGAGTTGGAGAGCCTGGTTTTAATGCAGAGCCTAGTAGTAGATGAATCTTCGATTTTTAATACTCCCTTCTTATCATTTTTTTATGGCCTTCTCATGTGATGATGAAGTCGAATTTCGGGTGGATTATATTAAATTTTGTTTTTTATTTATTTTCCCCTTAATTTATATTTTATAACGTAATGTTATATCGTTATTGAAATCTTACGAACATGTCCTTGTGTCATACTAGACAACTTATCGATCGAAAGGGTGATGAACTGGCGAACACTTTGAAATATAGGTGATAGACAAGAACGTTTTGAAACATAGGTGAACATTCGAAAATATAAGTGATTGTTGCTACCTCCATTAGTGATCTTTTTTTATTCCCCTTTTTTATTTTTAAAGTTAAAATTTGAAAATTTTGACCGCGAATTATCAATAGGCAAATAGAAATAATATAGCCATGTTGGATGTTGTTACATTTTTTTCAATATATAGTTTTAAAATATTAATTTTTTTGTCATTTTTACACGTATAAAATAAAAGATATTTATGTTTTAAATCGTGTCTCGATAACCATAAAAAGTCAAACATAAACAAGAAAATGATAAGGAAATAATAGTTGTACTTAACTCGAATTTATTACTTAAGCAATACTTATTATTCTGTTATTTAGTACGTTATTATTACTAAAAAAAGTTAACGAAATGGAAACGTAAACTTGTAATTTATGAATTTATCAATGACTAAAATAGTAATATTTGATAGTAACCTGCAATCATTAATAGAAACTCAACAGAAATATTAAGAAAAATATCAAGCAATATATAGTTGAAATTTTGTGATATAGCGAGAAGATAAAAATACAGAATAATAATAGTCCGTATTATGTTACTGTAACGTAATAGTATAGCTATTTTAATGATCAGTAGCGGTGTGGCCTTAACTTGATCAATATCTTTAGACTACAGTTTACTTCTATTATTAAAGCTAACATGATTAAAAGTTCACACAAAATTCAAAAAAAAAATGTGCAAAGGTAACATTAATAATTTCACATACTAACTTACTTAAAAATCTATCCAATATATCATAGAAAATTTCCTTACATAATTACAAGAATTATAAAATTGTATCTTATCCTACGTCTAATGTATTATTTTTTATAAGAATTATAAATTTGATAAATTATGAACCTAATGGGCAAGTCGCCGATTATGATATTTCATGATATTCATTCTATCCATTATAAGTTATTTCTTTTTATTTAATTTATTTTAGTGTTGACCGATCAACTAGCCAGTTTTTGAGGCAAATCTAAAACATATAGCAAATCAAGAGCAAATTTATGAAAGGCTTTTTAGCCATTTGCCCCCTATATTATCGACTAATTTTCTATGTGGTCCCCAAACTATCAGTTCTTTTCAAGTTGTCCCATGACTGTATTTTTTTCAGTTTTAAAAGACAAAATGACTATTGTACCTTAATAATAATCTAACGTAGAGAGGGCATATTTTACATAATTAAAATTAAACTCCCTCCCCTCTCTTCTTTAACACACCCCTACCTCACCCCTCCCCCCCACATACACACACAAAAAACCAGCGGCCACCTCCCCTCAGCTCACACCAACAAACTAATGAACAAAGACTGGTGTTTTCGTCTATAATAGCCCCTATCAATAACATCAAGCTAATGAACAAGACCGGTACTTTGGTCTGCAATAACCCCTATCAATAACATCAAGCTAATGAACAAAACTGGTGCTAGAAGCCTTTCTAAATATTATCACACTATAATTAATAAGGAAATATCCTAAAACTATACAGAAGAGAAGATACGTCCAAAAAACTATTGAGAAGGAGAATTTCCTAAGCCACTATCATTAGATTGTCTAAACACTTGCCGTTTAGTTCTAACATCTACTTTGTCAAAGAGTATTATGCTAGGAGCTGTAAGACGAGTTTTTCTGAATATGTTCCGCACCAGGCGTCCATCAACAATTCAACATATATAGAGTATTATGCTAGGAGCTGCAAGATGAATTCTTACTTTGGAGAGTGAAAATCGACAGCTTGTTTACAAAAATGATGTCATTGCGAAAAGGATAGGTGATTGAATTACAAGAATCAAAATATGATATTAAAACCCTGGAATCAGTTACGAAGCGTGTTGCTAAGCTTGAAGGCGAATTGTTGGCTCTTTGATTCTCCGAGATAAGGTGGAATTTTTCTAAGAAGTTGGTTATCGTGTGGGGAGGGAATGGGGGAGAGGGCAGATGGTGTTTGGGGGGGGGGGCTAGGGTGGGGTGTGTGGAAGAATAATTGGGTGAGAGTTTAATTTTAGTTGTACAAAATACACCCCTTATACTTTATATTAGTATTAGGATATAATAGTCATTTTATTTTTTAAAGTTGAAAGAAATGCGGTCAGGGGGCAACCTGAAAAAATTAATAGATCAAGGACCACATAAAAAATTAGCCGAGAGTATAGGGGCAAACGGCCAAAAAGCCTTTATGAAATCCTAATCAATTTTTCCCCAAATTAGAAAACCCTAAACCTATATTTTCGCACCCAAATCAATTTCCACTAAAATTAAAAAACCCTAAGCCTTGTGAGTTCTCCTTCTCTGACAATTATGATATTTTAAGAAAAGAAACCCTCTGTTGTTTGAGAATCCGAGCAACAAGCAGCCACCAGGTTTAATTTGTTTAACTTTTCGATTAAATAAGAAAACTTTAACTTTAACGTTTCCAAATTTCAAATACCATAATCCTGCTTATGTTCAAATTCACTTGATAATAATGATTAAAAGTTTCTTCTTTTTTGGGAAGTACTAAACCATTGTTCATTTTGATTTTTGTTGGTCAAAATTAATAACGAACTTTGTGGCCTTAATTGACTCGCATTAACTTTAGTGGAATTGATATGATCATGTTACTAGAGGAGTGTGTTAATTATAATGCCTTTTGATATCATCAACATTGGACGGTATACACGAAAATTTTTGAGTTCAAATCAATTATCAAAATTCAAAACTAACGATTTTGGAGATGGAACAAGTATTAAGCTACCATAATGTGTAGGTTAGTAGCAATAGTTAGTATGGTTCAACTTGTTGAGAGGTGTTCTGATACTTGCTTCAAAGTTAGTGATTGAAGTAGTTTTTCAAATGCTAAATTGTTATTGTATGGCTTTATTTGTACGTGTGGTCGTAGGATTATGATCCTTCAATTGTTAACAAACTAATAAAAAGTATGTATCGAAAAGGTTGTTTCATGATCATGGGTTGATATCGTTTTTTATATATGCCTGTAAAAAGAAAGTAATGGTAATTGGCAAAAAAGATGGGTGGTGACCAAAGATCAACTAGGTTTATGAATTTGGTTTTCTTTTTCCTGTTGTAGAGAGATATATAAACGAATACGTGGTTCTAAAGTTTGAAATCTGAAAAGACATGTTACCTACGCATTGGAATTTTTTTTTATCATGTTTGTACCTGTCATAGCAAACTTCACCCCACATTCTTTTTGGTTGTTTTACCGGTCAGGAAGCATCCCCAAAATGATTGGTGGAAGGCGACTTCGAAGATTTGTCCGCTCTGCTAAAAGGCAGACCATTTTGCCCCTTCAGGTTTCACACATCTCCAACACTATCTCTTGCTGGTAAATTTCCTAGTTCGCTCTTGCATTTAAATGTAGTCTTGTTGTTTCCCGTTTCTGGAACTGTTTATAAATTAGCTAGTAGTAGTGTCCCTTTATATTGTAAGTTCGTCTATTCTTTTTGAAGCATATGAATGTTCCATTGTGTGACATGACTACTAATCTTGTGCAGGTACTGTGATTTCAAGTCCACGTTTTTTAATGACCCTCTCTTTCGCTTCGGGCGAAAACATTCCAGGTTTCATACTTTGTCACCTTAACTGTTATTTGTTTTCTTACAAACTAAATCTAGCCTGGCGTTTGGACTTGTTGATTGACGTTCCAACTAGCAAGTGTGGCCTTGAGAAATGTCTGTTATGACTATAGTTTGAAGATCTTTTACAGTAAAATTCTAGTGGATCTTTTTCCATTGTTATTATTAAATTTCATACTCTCTAAGAACAGACAATATGAGTTATTTTGATGTTATTTATAGTTGTTTTAACCAATCTAGAACAATCACGAACGTTATATATGAATACACCGGACTGTCCACAACTTTTATAATTATATACTGGATATTCATAGGTGGTTGAGAGGGTGGTTCTCAATGGGCATTGGATTTAGTCTAAGTTCTCTAGTTGGAGTGACTGTGGTATTATATTTACTCCAAACAGCTTTTTCTTTTACATGGTTAATGGTTGGTTACTTCTGTTCATTGTTACGTAATTTATGTAATGCTATTTGTTTGTGTGGGGACAGATTCTTCTCTGGGAGTTGGGTTTGGCTCTACATTTCTATGTTGGGAGTGCTTGGTTTTCAAGTCTTCTAAATGATTCTTTGTTCGGGTTTTTCTCTCCAGTAAGTGTGTGTCTGCTTTTAATATTTCTTGAATTAATATTGTTAGACTAGGTTGTTGAAAGCCTTGTTTTGTTTCTATTACGCTGTGCGTGAGAATAACTACTGCTACATCATTTTTTAAAATTTCCATTCAATAATTAAAGGGTCTTGCTTCCAGGGGCGAACCCAGGATTTTTATGTGGGGTATTCATTTCATCATTAAGATATTTTAGCTAACAACAATATATAAAATTGTTCAACGAATTTTTGCATGGTATGAATATTACATTAATAAAATCAAATGACAACGGTATCTAATTCAACTTTATCTGCATTCTTCTCTCTTTCATTGGTTCAAAACCGGTTGAACATATCTCGATCATTAATATTGCTTAAGACTTCTTTCACCGGTTGATAAGGTAAAATTGGAGATAATACATTACTTGAACTAATAGTTACACTAAAATCCTCAAATCTCTCTTTTGGTTTAAAATATTTATGTATATTACAAAAATATATATTAATAACTAACTACCAATTAAGAAAAATAACTAAATAGTTACATTCTATGTCTAATAAAATAAATAAGATATTAATATTAGACATTTTTATTTTTCTGTGTCTAACTTTGATTAACAATAACTAATTAGTTACATTATAAAAAATTGTAAAAATTATTTTTATGGAAATACTCTCAAATATAGATTTTATAGATATTTATTTTATATTTTTAAATTACAGAATAATTAAAAATTGATGGTCAAAATTGGACAGACAAAAACGAAGATAATATGTAATTTGAATTGGATAGAGTATAATTATATGACAATACATGAAAAAGTAAGTAACATGATAATTATTTATAATATTTTGAATTGGAGGGAGTATAATTATATAATAAATCAACATTGCTTTGTCATCGTTTCTTTATAAATTTCATCGATAGAATCACCGTATATAATTTTATGTCTGGAATCTATACTATATATAAAGTGGGAGGGCTAAATTGTTTGGTGAAGCCTATAAATTATGCAAGTTAGCCATGTGGCACTCTATTTAATTGCCACTTGTCCATTTTAGTAACCAATTGAAAAATAATGGTGGTAATTTTTCAATTTTATAACCAACTTAGAAAAATAACTACCAATAATTAGTATAGAGTAGTTATTAATTTGCCAATATATGATATCATAATATATTAAACTACAATGACTATAATGCACAAGTAATAATTGTGCTAAAAGTACTAGTTGGTTATAATAGCCGGGTGAGTGAAATCAGTTTGGAACAATGTAGTAGTGAATATGTTATGAATATTGTGGGCCAAGAAGTATTACAACCGTAGAAGTGAATCAATGCATTAGACTTGTAGAATGGAAAAAAAGTTTACTAGCGCAGGGATCGAACCTTCAACCTTAAGACAATCCAAACAAGCATATTACCACTGGGAGACTTCTCACATTAGATAGGGTATTCATGTGAATACCCTAGGTATGTGCTGGGTCCGCCCATGCTTGCTTCTTTGTTCCCGCTTATTTAGTCCAGACTCGCATGTTTAGTTAATACCTTATGCGAGAATTAATAAGGCCATGAGTCACTCGTCCTCTAACCAAATTAGTTTTAGTCTGGACCTTCATTGATTCTTAATATGGTCTCATGAGCCGGTCATGTTGGTAAGGCTAATTGTAAACCCCGTATGTGTGATCCAAGTGACCTGCTTACACATGTGGGAGGGTATTGAGCCATTGAGAAGTGCAGACCCACGTTGTCAGATTGAGACCTTGCATGAAATAATAAGGTTCTGAGTTACTCCTCCTAAAACCAATTGGTTTTAATACAGACCCGCATGAATTATTATTGCTCTACTGAATAGACCCATCTCCGTAGTCAATAGCTGAGAATTGTAAATTGCACAGTTATAGCTCACAGCATTCTGTTTGTAATTCTTTCAGTAAGCAATGTCATTTGGTTGATCTATGGTCAATATTGTTGGTATATTTAACATGGATGTATGATGAGAGCAGCTATCAAAAGCCATAAAATATTCATGTTATCTAGTAGTCTGATGAAGAAATGGATTTTGAAGAGTATTGTTGTTAGTACAGAGATGACAAGTTGACACTTAGGCTACAGAGAATAGAGAGAAAAAAATGGTCTATAGCTTTTGAGTTACTCTAGTAATATGTATATTTTGTTCAAGCTCATGGTTTCATGCGGCCTCGGTAAAAGATGATAAAAACATCTTTTGTATCTTCATGTGGAAAAATTTGTGCCAGAAATCATATTTTCATGTATGGATGGTGACAATTGCAAAGTGCAATTCTTGTTGGGAACAAGATCAAAAGTGCTTAGTCTTTATGTCAATCTATATGCCCTGTATATAATTTGTTTGTACTCTAAGAATGAATGGAGTTGATATCTTGTACTTCAAAAATCATATGTTGTCTTTGGCTGTCACAGAATCTCTGGATATATTATTAAAGTTGTAGTTAAATGGACATATAAAGTGCTAGTGATCTCATTACATTATGCTCTAGTTAGCAATCACTTGAATGTTTAACCATAACCTTCCTGTGCAAGTAAGTATATGAATATTATTTAGTACCATTAACTATCTTATAGGAATTGGTCACCAGCTGTTTATTCCATCTACATTTACATTAATTTTTGTTGACTATAATTTTGTTGGGTATTAACATATCTTTTGAAGTCTGTTTGCTCAATTGGGTATGAAACATTGCTTAATTGGGTATCAAACATTGTCACTCATGTCGTCATTGCTCACAGTTTAAAATGTTGTTTATGCAGATTGCAAGACTAAGCATCTCACTCTCTGATGTTGGATATATGTGTATAAGTACTGCTATCGCTGTTTTCTTCCATGAGCTTGGGCATGCACTTGCTGCTGCCAGGTTATGATCTGTTAATCCCTCTAACTGATTACTGTAGCCTGTTATATCGAACTCTCTGGATTTTTTTAGTGAATATCCATGTATCTATAACCTTTAAAGAAAGTACACATATGGTTATCTGCAGTGGCGGATCTAGGAGTTTCAAAGTGTCTGTTCAAAATCAGCATAATTTTCAAAGTGCATGTTCAAAACACTTAAATATATTCAAATACAAATTTAAATGCTAATTTTTACATTAATTTTTCTTTTAAACATATAATATTTTTTTTGCAAAAAAAAAGTGCTTGTTTGAGTGAACGGCGGTGAACTCAAAGGAGTCCGCCACTGGTTATCTGACCTCCCCACCTCATGTAGGAGGTTAGATTGCCTCCCCTTCTTCTTTTGGACAATACTCTAGAGATACAACTTTACTTCAAGCGAAATGGTCACTAGAAATTCATTCATTATCTGATTTTCCTTTTTATTCTGTAGTCCTGCAGTTATTAATTTCTGTTGAAATCAACTGATATTTGTAAAGGTTCATATAACAGACGTTTAATTCATTTTTTGGGTCACAGTTCTTACCCTTAGGCAATGCCTTCTAAAAATGCAGTGAGGGATTACAAATGGAGTACATTGCAGTGTTTCTAGCAGTAATATTTCCAGGAGCTCTGGTGGCTTTTAATTATGAGCATTTGTTGTCATTACCCAATATTGCTAGCCTTCGAGTATATTGTGCTGGTATCTGGCATAATGCAGTGGTTAGTTCGCTTAAAATTTTGTGGATCAAAGTCCTATACTGTTTTAGTTATATTAAAATTTGTTTCATAAGTCATATCATAATCTTTAAGTCAATTTTGTTTCTTTGGTGTTATTTGCAGTTTTCGGCAGGTTGTGTTATGCTGTTGGTTTTGCTTCCTTCAATCCTATATCCATTTTATATACACGGTGAAAGCCCTATGGTACTCCAGAGATAAATTCTCTTAACACGGCCTGTAAAACCTAAGAATGGTTCTATAAATATGCTGCTTAATACATTTGTTTCTCTTCAAACTGAGTAGGTTTTGGATGTGTCTTCAGCATCACCGCTTTTCGAAAGATTATCTCCTGGCGACTTACTTGTGTCAATAGATGGCGTCCACATCCATGATGTACAACAATGGGGAGGCATAATTGCACTCTTGAACGAACGGGCGTTTCGAAATTCTAGCAACCTCACTGATTTTGTTAACTCAAGTAAACTTGATGACAGAAAGGGGTATTGCATTCCTATGCCTTTAATTAAGCGTGGTCCTGGTATTGAATTGCAAGAAAATCAAGATTGCCCCGATGAACTTTCAGCTTTCACTAGTATTCCCTGTGCCAACACAACATTGGATGACACGACCCTTGAACACAAGTATCAAAAGAAAGGATCAAGTGCCCATTGCTTTAATGCTAATGATGTCGTAAAGCTTAAGAAATGCAGCAATGGCCAGGCAAAGGCCCAAAGGGATACCCATAATTGCCAGTGCTCAGAGGTAAAAATACTTCGGGTGTACAAATATTTCCCTATGTTACCTATGGTGGGACATTTAATGATTTAGTCATGTGTAAGAGCTTACGCCCTTACTATTGTGGACATAGGGTGAGTTTTGCATGGCTCCAATCGAGATTCCTGGTATGACATGGGTAGAGATCAGTTACATAAGTTCATCCTCCCCAAGATGCAGGAGTCTCGCAGCCAATCCATTTTCTGACTATAATGAGGAAGGTGACTCCATAGGAAGCAACTGCTTCAATACTTTTGTCTTCGTTGGTGATGTCATTTCCATGGCAGAATCCCTGCTTTTGACTTCATATCGACCACGATGGTCTCTTGAACTTGGTATGTACATCCCGAATATGGTGGAAAAACTGTTGACATGTTGCTTTCAGGTGTCTACGGCGCTTGCTCTTCTTAACAGCCTACCTGTAAGTTCCTGAGTTCCACATGTCATTCATGAAGTAATACATAAATTACCTAAATTGCTTCTCATTATGTGGTGATGATGCATGTCAGCGCAGGAAGTATACTTTTAAGCTATATTAGCTTTTGGTATCTATATTCTCTCGGTTTAAAGTTGCTGCTTATTACGTGAATACAACATAACATATCTTCTATTCTGTTAGATGTTAATTTATTTACTTTATCATGAACTTTCAGGTATATTTTCTGGACGGTGAATCGATCTTAGGTGTATGTTTGCAATACTTCCATCTCCTAGATTCTAGGAAGAGAGAAATAATTCACCGTTGGTGTTTACGTGGAGGAACCATCTTTTGCATTCTTCTATTCTTGCTGCTTTTCATCAACATATGGTAAAATTTAGAAGTCTGTCTAACTTGATATAGGCTAACATCCCAAATCACCGTAGCTCGTTACCAATGGCGAACGATTTAAACAAGCAGTTTTCTGATAGTTCGTGTGTTTCAACTTCGTAGTCCACATTTTCTATATAGCATGTAGGCTTTAGAGTTTCCTTCTGCAGTTCATCATTTTGTATTTGTAAAAGAATACATTACATTGAAAATTAGTGGTGATATGAAGCTTGTGGTTGAATTTTGAGCCTTGTTGGTTTAAAGAATTGATCCAACCCCTTAAGTATATGTTGTAACTTGTAAGATATATGTACATCTCTTTCAGTCTTTTGTAATGGAAGACCTGCACTGCTACTCGTCAAGTGCCATGCATATATGTTAAGTTTTACAAAATTACAAGTTGTATCCCATGATTAAAACAACTTTTTCTTTAACAATTGGTATTAGGGGTGTGGAGGAAAACCGGAACCGAGCCGAACCGAAGCGAACCGAAAATAACTGATTTTTTTTTAGTCTATCAGAACAGAACCGATTTCGGTTCCGCCTTTGAGGGAATCGAACCGATAAAAATTGAATCAAACCGATGACTAATTTTATATAGAAAAAAAATTAAGCTTGGTAAAGGATACTAAACGAGAGGATTTAACATTGTTCATTATTAGTATGATATATCAATAGATAAGTAAATATGTTTTAAGCTAATAATATATGGATATATATATATTTAAAAAGTGATATCGTGTGAGGAATGTACAAACATATTTCAAAATTAGTTTTAAAAGGAGCTCGTTAAACTTATGTAGAGTATATACACTTTTGAAACTTAATTATGGATTACAGTTAGTATAAAACAATACTAATCACAATTAGATTTGAGTCCAAAATAATGTAATAATATTAGCTAGGAAAGAACAGACCCAAAATTTCAAGGCCGAAAGTCGGCTCAAATTTAGGTCCAAAACATTAGGCCCGTAACCAGTCTAGAACCGAAACCGACCTGAAATTGATATGAACCGAAGTCAGCCGTAGAATCGATTATGTCAGTTCGGTTTCTTTTTTTGTACAAAATCAAATTGAACCGAACCGTGCATAGGCCTAATTGGTATGTACTAAAGTGAAAAAAAAAAACTTAGATGGAAAAGATGATATTTTAAAATCTTGAAAAACGAACACGTCTAATGTATGGATCCAAGATTTAAGAAAAAAACTGAGCTCATGTCAAAACTATGAAATGTCATTGTCCATCTCAACTCAAATAAAATGTCACTTTCAGGAAACAACAAATAGTGGTGCATTTGAGAAAAGGTGCTCAAGTTTCACTTCTCATTCACTTTCCTTGATCTAGTACTATGAACTTCTCCATGCAATTTAATGATAACACAGATCATGTCAGAATCCTGTCAGAAGAGGCATTCACATTCAAGAATTGGACATAAATCAATGGTTTTATCACCCCCCCCCCCCCCCCCCCCACCCCACCCTTCTCTTTGAGGTTGAACACCAGAAGCTCATGCTGCATTAAAGAATTTAAGGGGGTACTTTTTACCTCCACACTTCCCAAGTGAGACAAATATGGGAATTACTGAATAGAAATTAACAACAATTAGGAATTCGTAATAGCACTCCAGGAGGCCAGGTCAATGTTATAGAAGAAGCTTAGAGTGAGGTTCGAACCCCATCAGTAACTTCGAGTTCATATCACTGCGACTACGATATGACAACAAAAACAAGATCGAATCAGTTAGACAGTGAACCTTACCACCACTGCCACCCGTCATATAAGTCGAGCAACTGATGAAACCACATCATTTCGGACTTTTGCCATCTTTATATGCTAAGAGTAGATAAAAGGAGAAGACACGGACATGACAAGAGAAGTTTAAAGAGTATTTAAACTACTGATTGGTTCCATCTCTTACACGAATGGACAACACAAAAGGGAGAGATTACAGGACTCTAGAAGAACTAATTAACTGAAATCTTTGTACCATCTTAAATTATTTGGACACTAGGACTCCCTAAAAAGTTACTTCTACTGCTACTACAACTACTGGTTACCCTTTTACCTACCTAATGATCTGTGTGGCCGTGACGGCAACTGTATCTGTTCCTATTAATGTTAGGGCACTGTCTATGTTATAGATCATTTCTACATTCTACAGTCACTACTCTCTACTTCTTTACAGAAAGAAGAAAAAGAGGGCTAGGTGACAGCAAAAGATAAACCACCACATCCCAATTGACAACGCCTGCAATCTTTTACCTCCTCCCAGAGTTTGTCCATGACGATACAATATTAAGAGCACAGATGGAACCAGATGAGTATCTAAGGCTGAATTTTCTCCCATTCAAAGCGCCCGGGAAGAGGCTTTTCATTCTCAAAGTCAAAGTTGTACCTGTGTTCATGTGAGATAGCAAACGTTAGTACACGATGTACCTACCCAGCATCAAGTGGACGTCAGAGACTACAAATGAAACAACTGACAAAAAAAGTAGAAGACTTGGTTTTTACTTCTCCATTGATGGTGCATAGTTGCTGTTGTCCTGAAGCAGCAAATCAGCTGTCAATTGCTTGTGCTGGGTTGTGTTTCCTCCTACCTCGATTTGTGGCTTCTCACCAGCAACAGGTTTGGCGCCCTTTGTGCTAGAGCAGGGGCTTCTAATGCAGTCTGATCTTATTATCAAATGTTCAGGTGTGCTCTCCCTTGTTACTCTGTGGACATAAGACATTAGCCTCATGCAACTTTAAGGACTATCGCTACCTTACCAACAATCTTCATGAAAAGGTTCTTTTAGAAGAGAACAGAGCAAGGCAGGGGTTATAAACTTGAGTCCATTCTGTGTAATCATTTACATATCTGCAACTTGAAACCCAACAGTCGCAAACACTACCATTTAAGTGTAATGCTACTCAGACACTACAAAAACAAGTATCATAATGTGCCAATTTAAGAGGGTTATCTGGAGCTAGATATATTCCTGATGCAGATATGTGCATCATACTCAATGGTGGAAAGGTCCAATTGGTACCACAAAAATGATGATCATTCAACCGAAACTCAACTGACTAAAGCGACTCAAAATCCTCGCAACTAATTATCCAAGACCCAAAGGTGATATCCAAGTCTTTGGATGGGTAATAAAATCAATTTGATAGCTCTTTTAGAAATTGGCAGTGTAACAGCAAACTTCAACATACATAAGACCTTACTTTGTCAGAAGTTATATGTAGAAGAAACAGGCATATGATTTGGGTAAATTATAATCAGCCGCATCAAGAGAAACAAGCAGTGGGAGCAGTACAGAAACCAAAGAGGGAAAAATCATTGCAATATTAAACCTTTGACTGCGAACACAGGTGTCTCCCAAGGGAGGGAAAGGGAGAACATATACTATATAGTTCATCCAACAAAATAGGATCACCTTAAGCAGTGTTTTTCGGGGAAACCGGAGGCCTGTCTATATCAAGCTTAGTCTAAGTAAGTTCTTCAGAAAAAATTCAAGTCCAATATGCATATGTTACTTTCACAAACCAGATGATAGACAACAAACATAGCTTACAAACTCCCTTTTTGGTGAATTTAATGGATGCAAGGAAGGTTTTCCTTTTTCATGCTAAAGATTGTACATTAAAATAATGTATCAACTGAAATAAATGGAATGCTGCATTCAATCAACCAATAACCTAAAAACTTAAAAATATGCGAGGCTAAAACCCATCTCTTTCTCGAAAAACGAAATAGCGAAGGCTAAGAAACGGCAGGAGTTGGACAATATATTGGTTCACAAACAATATTCGAGAAAACAATTGTACTGGGATTAACTAAGCAAACTCTTAACCAATTGCAAATATTTCTAATCTCTCTCGACACATGAAAAATTTCACAGAAACCTAATCTGTTATTAGTCTTACACAAACTGAAACCTGGAAGAGGACCTAAAGGGGGAAATAAATTCCAAATATCTTAACAAACAACCTTTTTAGTCCAATCCCCCAAAAATTGTTTCTTTATCATGCAAAATTGGCCTTTTCCTCTTCACTTTCAAACAGAATATAATTCTCAAGGACATGCAATATCAGAACAAGTAAACAACACTATAATAAAGTCAAGAAATAAATTGATCAAATTATTTATACCTATCATTGCCTCCAATTACCAAGACATCATCACCAAGGATACAATCTCCTCCTTTCTCCTCCCCTTCACAACCCTTAGCACCACCACCACCAATTACAGTATCAGCAACACCGCCACCAACAACCATATCACCACCACCACCACTACCAGTCACAGTATCAGAAACACCACCAGTTGCATTAAGGACACCAGCACAACCCAAATCATCCTTACCCTTTTCCCCCACCCCTAATTTCACCTTATTCTCCCCCTCCTCTACCCCCACCCTCTCCTCACCACCCACCACCCCACCCCTCCTCTTCCTCCCATTTCCACCCTCCCCCTTCAACAAACAACAAGAACTCCCCCTCCTCTGCCTCTTCTTCACCTCACCAGATGCAGATGCTGCTGCTACTTTCTTGAACCTTCTGCTACCAAATTCACCACTCTCCTTCTGAAGCCTCTGCAAAGCAAGAGCCCTGGACCTTGTCAACACACCACCCAAAAATGGCGACTGCTGCTTCACATCCATCATAGCCTTCTTCTTCTTCTTCTTCAACATGCACTCTAACATCATCTTTGTTCTTTTTCTGGTTTTCTTGAAATAAAAACAACCTGAAACAAAAATTGAAAACAAAAGATATTATTACAAATACATATATATATATATAGAGAAAATAGAAGTTTGTAAGAATGTTTTTGGATAATTCAGTTGATGCTTGAAAGAGAAATAGGCTTTAGAAAGAGATTTTTGAGGTTGTTGGTTAGAGAGTGTTAGGTATTTGAGGTTTTAATAGTACCTTTTTTTTTCCTTCTTTTTGGAGAGAAATTGTAAAAGTAATTTATAATACTCCTAATGAGAAAGAGGAGTTTTATACTGATTTGGGGGTTGGGGTTGCTATATCCACACCCACATACTGTGTTTCCAAGATAGAAAGTACTACTTTACCCTTGATTCCTCCCCCATTTTCCAAGGAACGCCTCTTCCCCTCTAAACGAGTTTTAAATCGAGGACGTATCTTATAAGCAATTCTATAAAGTAATTGATCGAGTGGACATAAAATCAAAAATAATTCATCCAGTATTTAAGTTAATGTATTATCTTCATATAAATTTGAATCTACAATTTTAAATGTTTCTACCTATTGATCTTATCAATTATCACCAAATTACACCCTTATTGACTCTTCTTACTTTAGGTATATTAGATGAGAAAATTTCGATACCTCTAATTTTGTAGAGTTACTGCCTTGACACCCAAGTAATGGTATACATAAAAAAGTTAGTGAACACCATTAGTGTCTTTTGGTGACGTTGATGTAATAAATGGCACATGTTAAGAAATGACCACTTTTTTTGATAAAAAATTGTCAAGTTTGAAATAATTCTAGTTTGAAGTATGCCATTCTATTAAGATATTTTAATGTGTTGTATGTAAATAAAAGAAGGTAAGTATTGGGTCTGTTTAGATTAACTAGGTTGAATGACATTTTTTTTTGTAACTTACCAATCAAGTGAATTTCAAACTGATGACGAATTACTAGCAAGAGCCTTTTTTTATTAGACTATTCGATTACCTCAGATTAAATGACACTCTTTTTTTTTTTTTTGTAAATTAGCGATGTGGTGAGATTCGAACCCAAGACCTTTTGGTCACTAGCGAGTGTCTTTTCCACTAGGCTATTCGAGATTAAATGACATTTGAGTATCCAAATTTTAACTTAATTGTCATTGAGGTTTATGCATTTTTGGTAGGGGTGTGCACGGTTCGGTTCGATTTTGGACAAAAAAAAATCGAACCGATCTAATCAGTTCTACGGCCGACGGAACCGAAATTGGTTCGGTTCATGTCAGTTCCATGTCGGTTCTAGTTTGGTTCCGGTTCTGGGCCTCATGTTTTCTCACCTCAATTTGAGTCGACTTTCGGCCTTGAAATTTTTAAACTGTTTGTTCCTAGCTAATATTATTATTACTTTTGGACTCAAAGCTAAACGTGATTAATATTGTTTTATATTAACTGAAACTCATAATTAAGTTCCTAAAATATATAATCAATATAAGTTTAAAACTAATTTTGAAATTTGTATTTACATTCGTCACACTGTACCACATTTTAAATGTATATAAATGAATCCATATATTATTAGCTTAAAACATATTCACTTATTCATTATTATATCATACCAACAATGGACAATATTAAATCCTCTTGCCAATTTTCCTTTATTAAGCATAATTTTTCTACATAAAATTAGTCATCTGTTTAGTTCGATTTTTATCGGTTCTCTCAAAGGAGGAACCGAAATCGGTTCGGTTCCGATCGGTTCCAAAAATCGGTTCGGTTCGGCTCGGTTCCGGTTTTCCTATACACCGCTAACTTTTGGTATCGGTATATTTAATTCTTTAATCCATATTTGACTAAAACAGTTATTGTTATATCTTTAAATACTTGTAGTATTTAATCATAGTTCATCCAAGGCTTCTAGCCTAGTGGTATCGGGCTCGAGCCTCTTTCCAAGAGTTCTCGGGTTTGAATCTCACAAAGGAGTGTATTTTAACATACTTCATTTGTTTTTGGGACTGCCTGTGCAGCATTTCAACACCCACTCTGTGCGATTTTCGAATGTTTCAATACAACTTTGGGAATCAGACTCAATATTATTTGTAACTTCTATCGTTTGAATGAAAAAAAATATCATAGTTCATCGTGCAAGTATATTTACTTTTTTATTTAGTCATACTTCATTGGAAAAATATATTTAATTTAGTATTTCAGGTGTTGAATTAATTTGTTTTATAATAGCTATATAAATTGCAGGTATTTAGATAACTAAAATATTTTTACTAAATTTATTAATATCATAAATGAAATTAAATTATTATTAATAGGATTATGATAAATAGAGTCCTTGATGGCATTCTAAGAATTAAATTGATATTGAGATAAAATTTCAAAAACTAAAAGGCGAATATATAAATATGTAGGGATAAAATGATATAAAGTTCATAGATCCAATTTAAGATAAAATTAATAGATCTAATTAAGTAAATACAGAAATATATCTAATAAACAAAGTAAATAAAGAAATATATCTAATTAAACAAACATATTTAATACTATATAAAGTTCAATGATTTCGTCAAGATAGCTATGAGCTTGCGAAGTCATGGAACGAATTCATACAAAACACCTCAAATGCCTCTACAACGACAATAGTGGGCAAACATATCTCATAAACAACGTAAATAAAAAAATATATCTAATAAACAAACATATTTAATACTATATAAAGGAAAATAATGTCAACAAGTGTGAACACAAAATTTAGGACTTATCTTGGTGAAATAATATGAGCAATTATGAGGGATTTTTTAATTTATTTTTGCCTCATGGGTATAGTTCAATCGATTAAGATCTTGGGTGATAAATCTCGTCTTTTTGTATAAAGTGGGTTCGAGCTCCATAATAAGGTAAAATCACGTGTTTGAGTCGTAAAAGGACAACTAAAATCTCCCGATTTCTGAAACACATCTCAATTTACATTTTCGTAAAAATTCAGTGCATGGTATACGGGAGACCCTTAATATGAGGATACTATTTTTTCTCAAAAATATTCATTTGAGTTCATTTAGGCAAATTTGAAAGCATACCAATCATTTCATTTAAATAATCAGTTAAACAGATATAATAATGCAAGTCTTTACTCAAAAAATACAACTAATATGTAATTAAGAATATTTTACAAGTCACCTTCAGAGACTGACCCTTATTTCATGTAGAAGTGTGACCGCATAGGCCTCCAACTTAATGGAGGCTCAAAAATTTCATAAAAGGAAAAGTTTATATATATTATTGATAAGAAAAATTAGTAATATATAATCATTCATTAATAATAATAGTCTATTAGAAAAACATCACATTTATTAAATTATTATTGGTGATTGATAATACAACTCAATTAACAATATTGTGATAAATTCATAGTTATAGGAATATAGGAATATTACATAATATAGGAACTCACGTCATTATATTACTATCTCCGTCCCTACAAGATTGTCATATTTTGACTTTTGTTAATCAAACATAACAAAATTTGATCATGAATTATCATTAAACGATAAGTAATAATATTGCCTTGTGAGACATTGTTAGATTCGTATCAATATATACTTTTGAAATATCAACTTTTTATAAATTTTTCGCATGTTGAATAATAAATATTTACGTTTTAAATCGTGTTTTGTTGGCCACCAAAAGTCAAAATGTGACAATCATTTAGGGATGGACGGAGTATTTACTACTTAGTGGATTTAAAAGAGAAACGGGGCTTTTTTTTTGTAATGGATGAACATCGTAGACATATTTATTACAAGCCAAGAGATATTTTAGTGATAATGGATTTGGCATCAAATAGTGCTCTGAGATATTATTTTGTGTTATCTTATTCTCCTTTTTATGTTTCATTTTAAATAGTAAAAATGAGTTCTCAAAAATTTAAATTATATTGAGTTAATCGAATAATCTAGTGGAAAAGCCTCTTGCTACTGACGAGAAGGTCCTGGTTCGAAACTCACCTCATCGCTAATTTACAAAAAAAAAAACAAATTAAATTATATTATATTATCTATAACGAGTTATCTATTTTTGCTTTTCCCCAAGAATCTAGGACCGTTTCTAGTCATGTATAGAGACAACATATATTTGCTTACATGATAGGTTTGATAATTTGATTTTATATTACTTCATCCTTGCAAAATGATCGACTTTGTTCTTCAATGACATATTTTATTGCTAGAGCAAATTTTATCTATGTCTAATTGTCTATGTGATAAACTTGTCCTTTAACGATTACAATCAACCTAGTTGACATAAGTTATTCCTCGTAATGATGAGAATTCAAATCGATTTCCTAACTAGATTTTAAATTTTAAAAAATCTCTCGTTCACACATAAACATCTATTTTTAAATTATATCAATAATATAGTATCTTGTAAATAAATACTAGCTTTTAATCTACTTTTCACCAAGTATCATACCATCACAAAAAAGAATTTGGTATTCAAAATTTTAAAGTTAAATCATCAAAATTTAAAATTCTAGACAACATTTTTCCACAATGAAAATAGGGAAACTTCATATATAGCACCTCTCACAATTTCACATTATTTGACATCTAAGATACTAGGTGACATCAAGTGATGAAGAATGTACATTGTCCTGCTGTAAATCTATTAAAAAAAATATTCCTATATAAGCTCCTCCATATCATTCAAGAGTCCACTCCTTCGCCGTCGGAAGTACCATGATCGCCATCACCATCAACATCCTCAAAATCGTCTAGGATGGTGATGGGGGTCTCTGGACTATCCCCTGCATCTTCCGCCAACAGAGATCCAACTTCATGCTCTTGCATGTCATTGGAGCCATCAGGATGTACAATACGAGCTGTGAGCAATGCATTTCGAAATTCTAGTATTGCAGTTGCATTACTTACAGCCCTAAAACCGTGCTAGTAAATGGTGAAAAGTTAGATCCACCTTTTCAAATTGGTGGTCTTCTGTGTGCTGCTGATTAAATCGACCTGGAAGCTTACAAGAGCTGTCATAGCACCTTTCACAGAGGTCAAATCCCATCTTCTCTTTGCAGTCTTTGCATCTGTACCTTTCCCCAACTATTGGATACATCTACAGGCGAATATTAGAGGGTTTGAACATTAGTAAAGCAGATACCATTATAGCAAGAAAGAAACTGAGCAAACTTGACGATACGGCCACATGACATGAGATAAGGATTCTGAAATAGAAAGAATAAGTAATACGTAGTACAACTGAAAGCTTCACCGCACGTATATATTGACCCTTTACATGACCCCCATTATTTGAACTACTTAGTCACTCATTTCGATGTTTAACTGGATGTTACTTAGGTTGACAAGATATGTCTAACCATACAAACACATTCGGCAACTTGAGACAAGGCCTTGTAGTTGGTACACAATGTGAGTATCTTTTATATGTAAATTATCAACTGTTGTGGTTTCATATTTAGGCTATAACAAATGGATAATATTCAGTGCCTCTGAACGAAGTAAGAACATCAATGCATACAATAATTAGTAATTACAGGTCGAACAAAGGCAAGGGTCATCAGTGCTGTGGGGGGAGGGGGGGGGGGAGGCTGGGGAAATAACATATATGCAAATTCCGCCTTTGCACCAACCTAAAAAAACCCAAGGCATGTAACATTCTGTCAATAGTTACATAAGTTAGCGTAGACATCACAAAACCGCGATGTCTGTTTCCTTGTCAATGTATTGCTGGCATACCTCTTATGAATTTCCACCAGGATGTGCACGTGGTAATAGGACTATTCAAGATAACCACAAAGGAGAATAAGAGAGATTGTTTTACCCCACAATAATCACAACCAACATAAGAGTGAACCTTCTGCCCTTGATCTGTCAATGATGGTACGGCATCTATGGAGGTTTCTCCAGAACCTACGCCTTCACAAAATATGGAACCAGATCAGGAGTAAAGACAAATTATGTACAAGTACAAATTTTTCACATATTTTTTGTTGTACAAGTGTATATAATACTAATGTTTTTCATATTTTTTGTTGTACAGGTGTATGACTGCTGAAAAACAATCAGAGTGTACAAATTGCCAAAAAACAAAGAAAGTTGTTGATCATTAAATTTTTTATTCCTTGAACATGCATTTCTCAACATTATCTACATAGAGTTGTACTTTAGAGAAACTTTAAAATCGTGACAACTATCTAAAGAGACTGTTTTAGTCGTATAGTACTAAAAGAGACCATATCACTCAGGGAACAATCATCAGCATATACCTGAAGGTATACAGAAAAGCTCAATCGCCCAATAGGAACATAGAGCGTTGGTCATCCTATTAGAAAGAAGAGGAACACATAAATGATAATGACATCTTATGTTTGTTTTTTTCGTTCCAAGCGTTCCATTACGTTTAATCTAGTAAACCGAATAATTTACATCAAAGCATGTACAAATATAGTAAACTAGTCTTTCGAAGCACAATAGGAACTAAAAAATGTATAGTATATGTCCAGCTGCAACACACTATGACAACAAAGTCAAGTCATTTTTTCATACATTTGATGCACAACCTGTAATGAATTTCATATGCCAACTTAAACTAGTTTATATGTAAGTTATAAATATTTTCCTATAGCATTGGATATATATTTTGTATGCTTAACTTATACAATATCAATTTTTAGGGGAGCGCTTACCAAGGCTAGATAGTTCGCCATCTGATGATCTCAATTGATCATTATTCTCCTTTAAATACCATTCTTTTCTTCTTGTATATTGTTCAGGAATTCCTCCTCCAGGAAATGATCTAAAACCAAACACATTTTTGGAAATCCTCTTGGATGAATGCTCTGGCAACCTGGACATCTGCATATAGTATCTCTTGATTTGCTGATGCAAGATTCACATACACTGCAAGAGGAACGACTGGCGTGAACAATTATAGTCTCTGAAGTCAATATATGAGTATTTACAGAATTGATCTTACCATCACCACAATTAAGAACCAACAGGCCTATATAACATTTGTTTGCACACACCCACATGTCAAATCACTTATCACTAATTTCTTGTTACTTCCATCTGGAAGTCATTCTCTGTACAACCCTTTTGCTCCATAACATAAGTGTTCGCTTCGGAACTTGATTCGGTGGTAACAGTAGCTTTCATCTTTTCAATAATACAATTTGAATCTACAACTCCAGCGAGCAGAAGTTTCAGAATTACAATTATCGAACTGCTGAGACATTGTTCCAGATTTCTCTTCATCTTCTGAAAAAATAGAAGGACTTCAAATAAGTCTCAAACGATGATATGAATAACTAGATCATTTTCAAAGCTCACCATGACTGTAAGACATATAAAACTATAAACATGGGAGGTCTCTCCAAAGAGCTCAATTGTACCTTTTCAAAATCAACACCCAAGTCTCATAAAAAATTTAAAAAACACTTAATTTAAGTCCAAGAGCAATGATAACGATAAAACGACAGATACACGAATTGGTCAGATTGAACCATAAGACCATAACTGAGGAAGTTTCCAACTCTATCCAAGATAGTTTGTAGTGAAGCAATTACCAAGAACCTCATGATTCCTGTTATGTTTTCTCCAATGAAGATCTAGTTTTGCCAATGTTAGAGAAGCAAGAACTACAAGACATGAGAAGCACATGATATTTTCAAGGAGGTCACTGTTTTAGGGCAATAAATTTGAGAAATTGGTTTGCCGTAACAGTGACTCAAATTTGTACTTCAACTCGCAAAAATAGATTCTAATCAACAAAGATAGCTCCAAGATAATAAATGGAAATTTTTGCTACAAAAGGTTTATTAAGTTAATCCTAAAGTGACTACCTTAAAATCCGAAGCGTTACCATTTCCAATTCAATGATATTCTTCGAAATTCTAAATGCCTCTTATTCAACTAACATTGCAAGTCAAGCTATAGCAAACCTGCAGTTCACGCACTCAGACAATTCGAATTGCAATAACGATAAAGAATTATGAAGCACTAAGAGGTGTTTGGCAGACCTTCTAATCATGATCTAATTCCTGCAGAAAAGATGGTAAAAGGATTTTGTGCTACGCAAGCTCCTAAATTCGCAGTCAAACACTCACTAAAAGTAAATGATCATTTTATTTTATCAAGGCCTTTTGGGCCAACTAACTCGAGCATGAAACACTACAGATTTGAAGTGAAAAAACTGTGAATGCAAAATAAACTTCAGATTTACAATGTACCTGCAATTTGTTTTTCCCTTCTCGCAATAAACAGAAGGATACAGCTTCTGGAGCAGAGAGTGTAACAATTACATGTTCTAGGAAAATAATTATACGGTCCGCGACAAACTGGACAATAAGATTCCCGTAAATCACTATCCATCGCCTGATATATGCACCAAAAGCATGCCATATGACCACAAGCTGCAACGAAGTAATTGAAGATCGAGTTATCAGAAATATTACAAATCCATAAATTTGCAGTGAACCTCTAAGACTAACATTTCAATAACTTTCCATCATAAACTATAGAGCTAAACTAGCAAGTCACACACTACTATATTTCTTCAAGCAGATTCAGAGAGAACAGATAGTAGAATGGTTTCCATTATGTAATGATACTCCCTCCATCCCTAAATGATTGTCACATTTTGACTTTTGGTGGTCAACAAAACACGTTTTAAAACGTAAATATCTATTATTTACATGCAAAAAGATTATAATAAGTTGATATTTCAAAAATATATATTGAGACGCATCTAACAAGGTCTCACAAGGCTATATTATTTTTTACCGTTAAATGAAAATTCATGATCAAATTTTGTTATGTTTGACCAACAAAAGTCAAAATGTGACAATCTTTTAGGGACGGAGGGAGTAATACATAGTATGTGAACACGTGAAAACACTCACCAACAACCACCGGCTTGTACAACAGATCTCTGCAAGAGATTAAAAAGAGTTTGTCATCATGGCTATTACATGTAGTATAATTTTAATAGCAATGGTATTTTTCCAACATATGTGGACAATTCTCGATGGATGATGAATTTCTCGATCAAGAATAACAATATTTTCACCAAATCAAAGCCTACAGAATTGTACTCATCTACTAGCAACTAATTAAGTGCAGTTATATTGAAGAGCATGTAGTAGTGTAATAATCCATTTCTAATTAATCTCATTATGAAACCATAACTTGTGCTAGAAAATTACAAAAATTGAATCATATATTGAATAATTATTCGAAAATACAGGAAATTAAAAGTGGCATATAACATAAATAAAAATTCAATCTATATATTGATTACATACAGGCAAATGCAACATTGAAATTCTTGGCGGATGTCATCATCGTCTTCGATTGGAAGAAGGTGTTTCTCCATGGGAGTGCTTATTAGTCTGTTTGTTGGGACTAATGTTTGTGAAATGTGAAATTGTGAAATTGTGAATGGAGGGGGTAACTGGACCACCTCTTTCGACAGAGAGGGCCGAGGGTAGGGTGTCAAACCGGCAACACTATACACACACTGCAATAGTAATTTACTATTCCTAAATAGTGATTTTAGTAGTGTAATGACTATTTTGCCCCTCCAACTGACTCCCTCAATTACTACACTTCCAAATAGGAGGGCAAAATAGTCATTTTCACTATTCTGATGTGTATAACAGATCAGGTGTCTAACGAACCGGACCGGACCGGACCATTAAGAAACGAACCAGACGGCCCTTGTACTATGTTTGACGGGCCCAGAGTTCTTAACGAATCAGGTCCTGGCCCGTCCGT
>QFAX02000048.1:0-48467 GCA_003412495.2 Echium plantagineum
TTTTTAACAACAGCCAATATGACCATAAAGAAGCAAGAGGAGCAAGAACGAACGCGATCGGAGGTCGTTTGGATGTTTTACGACCCCGTTTTACCGTAAGTCCCGTTTTGAGCATGGGTACAACTATTATTCAGAATCTGCTCGTGTTTTTACCGTTAGTCCCGTTTTGAGGCATGGGTACAAAACTATTTAGATGCTGCTCATTTTTTAAATAGCAGCCAGTACGACAATAGATAAGCCAGGCGGTCCAAGAACATTATTCAGAATCTGCTCATTTTTTAATAGCGGCCAGTAGGACCATAGAGAAGCGTGGGGGAGCAAGAACAAACGCGATCGGATGTCGTTTGGATGTTTCACGACCCCGTTTTACCGTTCGTCCAGTTTTAAGCATGGGTACAAAATGTGTTCAGAATCTGTTTATTTTTAATAGCATCCAGTAGGACCATAGAGAAGTCAGGGGGGAGCAAGAACACACATTCATCAGAGGTCGTTTGGATATTTTACGACCCCGTTTTACCGTTCGTCTGTTTTGGGCATGGGTACCAAAAAGAGTATTCAGAATCTTGCTCATTTGTTAACTGCAGCAATAGGACCATAGAGAATCTGGGGAGAGGAAGAACGAAGCCGATCGGATGTCGTTGGATGTTTTACGACCCCGTTTATACCGTTAGTCCCGTTTTGAGCATGGGTACAAAAACTATTAGATGTTGCTCATTTTTTAACAGCAAGCCAGTACGACAATAGAGAAGCCCGGGGGACCAGAAACAAACGCGATATCGGATTCGTTGGATGTTTTTACCCGACCCCATTTTACCGTTCGTCATGTTTAAGATGGGTACAAAAAGTGTTCAGAATCTGACATTTTTTAATAGCATCCAGTAGACCATAGAGAAAGACAGGGGGAGCACGAATAAAAGCGATCAAAAGGTCGTTTGGATGTTTGACGACCCGTTGTACCGTTTGTCCCGTTTTGAGCATGGGTACAAATAGTATTAGAAACTGCTCATTTTTTAATAGCAGCCAGTACGACCATAGAGAAGACCAGGGGAGCAAGAACGAACGCGATCAGAGGTCGTTGGATGTTTTACGACCCATTGTACCGTTCGTCCTGTCTTGAACATGGGTACAAAACTACTCTGAATCTGCTCATTATTTAGCCGCATCCAGTAGGACCATAGAGAAGCCAGGGGGTGGAAGAACAAACATGATCAGAGGTTGTTTGGATGTTTTACGACCCCGTTTAACCGTTAGTCCCGTAGGACCATAGAGAAGCGTGGGGGAGCAAGAACGAACGTGATCAGAGGTCGTTTGGATGTTTTACGACCCCGTTTTACCGTTCGTCTGTTTTGGGCATGGGTACAAAAATTATTCAGAATCTGCTCATTTTTTAACTGCACCCAATAGGACCATAAACAATCTTGGGAGAGCAAGAACGAACGCGATAGGAGGTCGTTTGGATGTTTTACGACCCCGTTTTACCGTTCGTCTGTTTTGGGCATGGGTACAAAAATTATTCAGAATCTGCTCATTTTTTAACTGCACCCAATAGGACCATAGAGAATCTTGGGAGAGCAAGAACGAACGCGATCGGAAGTCGTTTGGATGTTTTACGACCCCGTTTTACCGTTAGTCCCGTTTTGAGCATGGGTACAAAAACTATTTAGATGCTGCTCATTTTTTGACAGCAGCCAGTACGACCATAAAGAAGCCCGGGGGAGCAAAAGCAAACGCTATCGGATGTCGTTTGGAAGTTTTACGACCCCGTTTTACCGTTCGTCCCGTTTTAAGCATGGGTACAAAAAGTATTCAGAATCTGCTCATTTTGTAATAGCATCCTGTAGGACCATAGAGAAGCCAGGGGGAGCAAAACAAACGCGATCGGAGGTCGTTTGGATGTTTGACGACCCCGTTGTACCGTTTGTCCCGTTTTGAGCATGGGTACAAAAAGTATTCAGAAACTGGTCATTTTTTTAACAGAAGCCAGTAGGACCATTGAGAAGCCCGAGGGAGAAAGAACGAACCCGATTAGAGGTCGTTTGGATGTTTTACGACCGCATTGTACCGTTCGTCCTGTTTTGAGCATGCGTACAAAAAGTACTCAGAATCTGCTCATTTTTTAACAGCAGCTAGTAGGACCATAGAGAATTGTGGGGGACCAGGAACGAACGTGGTCGGAGGTTGTTTGGATGTTTTACGAGCCCATTGTACCGTTAATCCCGTCTTGAGCATGGGTACAAAAAGTATTTCATTTTTTAACAGCAACCAATACGACCATAGAGAAGCCCGGGGGAGCAAGAACAAACGCGATCGGATGTCGTTTGGATGTTTTACGACCCCGTTTTACCGTTTTGAGCATGGGTACAAAAACTATTTAGATGCTGCTCATTTTTTAACAACAACCAATATGACCATAGAGAAGCAAGGGGAGCAAGAACGAACGCGATCGGAGGTCGTTTGGATGTTTTACGACCCCATTTTACCGTTAGTCCCGTTTTGAGCATGGGTACAAAAACTATTTAGATGCTGCTCATTTTTTAACAGCAGCCTGTACGACAATAGAGAAGCCTGGGCGACCAAGAACAAACGCGATCGGATGTCGTTTGGATGTTTTACGACCCCATTTTACTGTTAGTCCCGTTTTAAGCATGGGTACAAAAAGTGTTCAGAATTTGTTCATTTTTTAATAGCATCCCAGTAGGATCATAAAGAAGCCAGGGGGAGCAAGAACAAACATGATCAGAGGTCGTTTGGATATTTTACGACCCCGTTTTACCGTTTGTGTCTTTTGGGCATGGGTACAAAAAGTATTCAGAATCTGCTCATTTTTTAACCACCACAAATAGGACCATAGAGAATCTTGGGAGAGCAAGAACGAACACGATCGGAGGTCGTTTGGATGTTTTACGACCCCGTTTTACCGTTAGTCCCGTTTTGAGCATGGGTACAAAATCAATTTAGATGTCGCTCATTTTTTAACAGCAGCCAGTACGACAATAGAGAAGCCCGGGGGACCAAGAACAAACGCGATGATAGGATGTCGTTTGGATGTTTTACGACCGCATTTTACCGTTCGTCCCGTTTTAAGAATGGGTACAAAAAGTGTTCAGAATCTGTTCATCTTTTAATAGCATCCAGTATGACCATAGAGAAGCCAGCGGGAGCAAGAATAAACGCGATCAAAGGTCGTTTGGATGTTTGACGACCCCGTTGTACCGTTTGTCCCGTTTTGAGCATGGGTACAAATAGTATTCAGAAACTGCTCATTTTTTAACAGCTGCCAGTACGACAATAGAAAAGACCTGGGGAGCAAGAACGAACGCGATCAGAGGTCGTATGGATGTTTTACGACCCCATTGTACCGTTCGTCCTGTTTTGAACATGGGTACAAAAACTACTCTGAATCTGCTCATTATTTAGCAGCATCCAGTAGGACCATAGAGAAGCCAGGGGTGCAAGGACAAACATGATCAGAGGTTGTTTTGATGTTTTACGACCCCGTTTTACCGTTAGTCCCGTTTTGAGCATGGGTACAAATATTATTCAGAATCTGCTCATTTTTTTAACAGCGGCCAGTAGGACCATAGAGAAGCGTGGGGGAGCAAGAACGAACGTGATCAGAGGTGGTTTGGATGTTTTACGACCCCATTTTACCGTTAGTCCCGTTTGAGCATGGGTACAAAAACTATTTAGATGCTGCTCATTTTTTAACAGCAGCCAGTACGACAATAGAGTAGCCCGGGGAACAAAGAATAAACGCGATCGGATGTCGTTTGGATGTTTTACGACCCCGTTTTACCGTTCGTCCCGTTTTAAGCGTGGGTACAAAAAGTATTCAGAATCTGCTCATTTTTTAACAGCAGCAAATAGGACCATAGAGAATCTTGGAGAGCAAGAACGAACGCGATCGGAGGTCGTTTGGATGTTTTACGACCCCGTTTTACCGTTAGTCCCGTTTTGAGCATGGGTACAAAAACTATTTAGATGCTGCTCATTTTTTAATAGCAGCCAGTACGACAATAGAGAAGCCAGGCTGTCCAAGAACAAACATGATCAGAGGTTGTTTGGATGTTTTACGACCCCGTTTTACCGTTAGTCCCGTTTTGAGCATGGGTACAAATATTATTCAGAATCTGCTCATTTTTTAACAGCGGCCAGTAGGACCATAGAGAAGCGTGGGGGAGCAAGAACGAACGTGATCAGAGGTCGTTTGGATGTTTTACGACCCCGTTTTACCGTTAGTCCCGTTTTGAGCATGGGTACAAAAACTATTTAGATGCTGCTCATTTTTTAACAGCAGCCAGTACGACAATAGAGAAGCCCGGGGGAGCAAGAACAAACCCGATCAGAGGTCGTTTGGATGTTTTAAGACCCCGTTTTACCGTTCGTCCCGTTTTGGGCAAGGGTACAAAAACTATTCAGAATCTGCTCATTTTTTAACAACAGCCAATATGACCATAAAGAAGCAAGAGGAGCAAGAACGAACGCGATCGGAGGTCGTTTGGATGTTTTACGACCCAGTTTTACCGTAAGTCCCGTTTTGAGAATGGGTACAACTATTATTCAGAATCTGCTCGTGTTTTTACCGTTAGTCCCGTTTTGAGCATGGGTACAAATATTATTCAGAATCTGCTCATTTTTTAATAGCGGCCAGTAGGACCATAGAGAAGCGTGGGGGAGCAAGAACAAACGCGATCGGATGTCGTTTGGATGTTTTACGACCCCGTTTTACCGTTCGTCCCGTTTTAAGCATGGGTACAAAAAGTGTTCAGAATCTGTTCATTTTTTAATAGCATCCAGTAGGACCATAGAGAAGCCAGGGGGAGCAAGAACAAACATCATCAGAGGTCGTTTGGATATTTTACGACCCCGTTTTACCGTTCGTCTGTTTTGGGCATGGGTACAAAAAGTATTCAGAATCTGCTCATTTGTTAACTGCAGCAAATAGGACCATAGAGAATCTTGGGAGAGGAAGAACGAACGCGATCGGAGGTCGTTTGGATGTTTTACGACCCCGTTTTACCGTTAGTCCCGTTTTGAGCATGGGTACAAAAACTATTTAGATGTTGCTCATTTTTTAACAGCAGCCAGTACGACAAGAGAGAAGCCCGGGGGACCAAGAACAAACGCGATGATCGGATGTCGTTTGGATGTTTTACGACCCCATTTTACCGTTCGTCCCGTTTTAAGAATGGGTACAAAAAGTGTTCAGAATCTGAACATTTTTTAATAGCATCCAGTATGACCATAGAGAAGCCAGGGGGAGCAAGAATAAAAGCGATCAAAGGTCGTTTGGATGTTTGACGACCCCGTTGTACCGTTTGTCCCGTTTTGAGCATGGGTACAAATAGTATTTAGAAACTGCTCATTTTTTAACAGCAGCCAGTACGACCATAGAGAAGACCAGGGGAGCAAGAACGAACGCGATCAGAGGTCGTTTGGATGTTTTACGACCCCATTGTACCGTTCGTCCTGTCTTGAACATGGGTACAAAAACTACTCTGAATCTGCTCATTATTTAGCCGCATCCAGTAGGACCATAGAGAAGCCAGGGGGTGGAAGAACAAACATGATCAGAGGTTGTTTGGATGTTTTACGACCCCGTTTTACCGTTAGTCCCGTTTTGAGCATGGGTACAAATATTATTCAGAATCTGCTCATTTTTTAACAGCGGCCAGTAGGACCATAGAGAAGCATGGGGGAGCAAGAACGAACGTGATCAGAGGTCGTTTGGATGTTTTACGACCCCGTTTTACCGTTAGTCCCGTTTTGAGCATGGGCACAAAAACTATTTAGATGCTGCTCATTTTTTAACAGCAGCCAGTACGACAATAGAGAAGCCCGGGGGAGCAAGAACAAACCCGATCAGAGGTCGTTTGGATGTTTTAAGACCCCGTTTTACCGTTCGTCCCGTTTTGGGCAAGGGTACAAAAACTATTCAGAATCTGCTCATTTTTTAACAACAGCCAATATGACCATAAAGAAGCAAGAGGAGCAAGAACGAACGCGATCGGAGGTCGTTTGGATGTATTACGACCCCGTTTTACCATAAGTCCCGTTTTGAGCATGGGTACAACTATTATTCAGAATCTGCTCGTGTTTTTACAGTTAGTCCCGTTTTGAGCATGGGTACAAAAACTATTTAGATGCTGCTCATTTTTTAATAGCAGCCTGTACGACAATAGAGAAGCCAGGCGGTCCAAGAACAAACATGATCAGAGGTTGTTTGGATGTTTTACGACCCCGTTTTACCGTTAGTCCCGTTTTGAGCATGGGTAGAAATATTATTCAGAATCTGCTCATTTTTTAATAGCGGCCAGTAGGACCATAGAGAAGCGTGGGGGAGCAAGAACAAACGCAATCGGATGTCGTTTGGAAGTTTTACGACCCCGTTTTACCGTTCGTCCCGTTTTAAGCATGGGTACAAAAAGTATTTAGAATCTGGTCATTTTGTAATAGCATCCTGTAGGACCATAGAGAAGCCAGGGGGAGCAAAACAAAAGCGATCGGAGGTCGTTTGGATGTTTGACGACCCCGTTTTACCATAAGTCCCGTTTTGAGCATGGGTACAACTATTATTCAGAATCTGCTCGTGTTTTTACCGTTAGTCCCGTTTTGAGCTTGGGTAAAACTATTTAGATGCTGCTCATTTTTTAATAGCAGCCAGTACGACAATAGAGAAGCCAGGCGGTCCAAGAACAAACATGATCAGAGGTTGTTTGGATGTTTTACGACCCCGTTTTACCGTTAGTCCCGTTTTGAGCATGGGTTCAAATATTATTCAGAATCTGCTCATTTTTTAATAGCGGCCAGTAGGACCATAGAGAAGCGTGGGGGAGCAAGAACAAACGCGATCGGATGTCGTTTGGATGTTTTACGACCCCGTTTTACCGTTCGTCCCGTTTTAAGCATGGGTACAAAAAGTGTTCAGAATCTGTTCATTTTTTAATAGCATCCAGTAGGACCATAGAGAAGCCAAGGGGAGCAAGAACAAACATCATCAGAGGTCGTTTGGATATTTTACGACCCCGTTTTACCGTTCGTCTGTTTTGGGCATGGGTACAAAAAGTATTCAGAATCTGCTCATTTGTTAACTGCAGCAAATAGGACCATAAAGAATCTTGGGAGAGGAAGAACGAACGCGATGGAGGTCGTTTGGATGTTTTACGACCCCGTTTTACCGTTAGTCCCGTTTTGAGCATGGGTACAAAAACTATTTAGATGTTGCTCATTTTTTAACAGCAGCCAGTACGACAATAGAGAAGCCCGGGGGACCAAGAACAAACGCGATAATCGGATGTCGTTTGGATGTTTTACGACCCCATTTTACCGTTCGTCCCGTTTTAAGAATGGGTACAAAAAGTGTTCAGAATCTGTTCATTTGTTAATAGCTTCCAGTATGACCATAGAGAAGCCAGGGGGAGCAAGAATAAACCCGATCAAAGGTCGTTTGGATGTTTGACGACCCCGTTGTACCGTTTGTCCCGTTTTGAGCATGGGTACAAATAGTATTTAGAAACTGCTCATTTTTTAACAGCAGCCAGTACGACCATAAAGAAGACCATGGGAGCAAGAACGAACGCGATCAGAGGTCGTTTGGATGTTTTACGACCCCATTGTACCGTTCGTTCTGTCTTGAACATGGGTACAAAAACTACTCTGAATCTGCTCATTATTTAGCAGCATCCAGTAGGACCATAGAGAAGCCAGGGGGTGGAACAACAAACATGATCAGAGGTTGTTTGGATGTTTTACGACCCCGTTTTACCGTTAGTCCCGTTTTGAGCATGGGTACAAATATTATTCAGAATCTGCTCATTTTTTAACAGCGGCCAGTAGGACCATAGAGAAGCGTGGGGGAGCAAGAACGAACGTGATCAGAGGTCGTTTGGATGTTTTACGACCCTATTTTACCGTTAGTCCCGTTTTGAGCATGGGTACAAAAACTATTTAGATGCTGCTCATTTTTTAACAGCAGCCAGTACGACAATAGAGAAGCCCGGGGGAGCAAGAACAAACCCGATCAGAGGTCGTTTGGATGTTTTAAGACCCCGTTTTACCGTTCGTCCCGTTTTGGACAAGGGTACAAAAACTATTCAGAATCTGCTCATTTTTTAAGAGCAGCAAATAGGACCATAAAGAATCTTGGAGAGCAAGAACGAACGCGATCGGAGGTCGTTTGGATGTTTGGCGACCCCGTTGTACCGTTTGTCCCGTTTTGAGCATGGGTACAAATAGTATTCAGAAACTGCTTATTTTCTAACAGCAGCCAGTACGACCATAGAGAAGACCGGGGGAGCAAGAACGAACGCGATCAGAGGTCGTTTGGATGTTTTACGACCCCATTGTACCGTTCGTCCTGTCTTGAACATGGGTACAAAAACTACTCTGAATCTGCTCATTATTTAGCAGCATCCAGTAGGACCATAGAGAAGCCAGGGGGTGCAAGAACAAACATGATGAGAGGTTGTTTGGATATTTTACGACCCCGTTTTAGCGTTAGTCCCGTTTTGAGCATGGGTACAAATATTATTCAGAATCTGCTCATTTTTTAACAGCGGCCAGTAGGACCATAGAGAAGCGTGGGGGAGGAAGAAAGAACGTGATCAGAGGTCGTTTGGATGTTTTACGAGCCCTTTTTACCGTTAGTCCCGTTTTGAGCATGGGTACAAAAACTATATAGATGCTGTTCATTTTTTAACAGCAGCCAGTACGACAATAGAGTAGCCCGGGGAACAAAGAACAAACGCGATCGGATGTCGTTTGGATGTTTTACGACCCCGTTTTAGTCCCGTTTTAAGCGTGGGTACAAAAAGTATTCAGAATCTGCTCATTTTTTAACAGCTGCAAATAGGTCCATAAAGAATCTTGGGAGAGCAAGAACGAACGCGATAGGAGGTCGTTCTGATGTTTTACGACCCCGTTTTACCGTTCGTCTGTTTTGGGCATGGGTACAAAAATTATTCAGAATCTGCTCATTTTTTAACTGCACCCAATAGGACCATAGAGAATCTTGGGAGAGCAAGAATGAACGCGATCGGAGGTCGTTTGGATGTTTTACGACACCGTTTTACCGTTAGTCCCGTCTTGAGCATGGGTACAAATATTATTCAGAATCTGCTCATTTTTTAACAGCAGCAAGTAGGACCATAAAGAAACGTGAGGGAGCAAGAACGAACGTGTTCGGAGGTCGTTTGGATGTTTGACGACCCTGTTTTACCGTTAGTCCCGTTTTGAGCATGGGTACAAAAACTATTTAGATGCTGCTCATTTTTTAACAGCAGCCAGTACGACCATAGAGAAGCCCGGGGGAGCAAAAGCAAACGCGATCGGATGTCGTTTGGAAGTTTTACGACCCCGTTTTACCGTTCGTCCCGTTTTAAGCATGGGTACAAAAAGTATTCAGAATCTGGTCATTTTGTAATAGCATCCTGTAGGACCATAGAGAAGCCAGGGGGAGCAAAACAAAAGCGATCGGAGGTCGTTTGGATGTTTGACGACCCCGTTGTACCGTTTGTCCCGTTTTGAGCATGGGTACAAAAAGTATTCAGAAACTGGTCATTTTTTTAACAGAAGCCAGTAGGACCATTGAGAAGCCCGGGGGAGAAAGAACGAACCCGATCAGAGGTCGTTTGGATGTTTTACGACCGCATTGTACCGTTCGACACAAAACGTGGCATTTCGTCTTATTTTTTCCTTTAGGGTTTTAAGGTTCTCATATTCGTCCTTTTTTGTCTTTTTTTGTCTTTGGGTGTTATAATATGTAATTTGATAACACTTTTGATGATCCATGCATTATTTATTTAACATTCGTGCCACTTTATTTGATGAATAACACAAAACGTGGCATTTCGTCTTATTTTTTTGTTTAGGGTTTTAAGGTTCTCAAATTCGTCCTTTTTTGTCTTTCTAATTTTTGCGTGTTGAAATAAAAATCAAAGGGTTCAAAACAGAAAAGGGAAAAGAAAGTGGGGTTAATTGAACACGCTCAAAATTAACCCCATAAAAACACAAAACAAAAGCAAAAGGAGACTATTTACATTGATAGAAAAGGATTGCCTTATCTCGATCTGATGTAGGGAACTCCAAGAGCTTCCAACTTCAGGATTGCTTGAAGACGACGAGGGGTAGCAGATTCAACTGCCCAATGAAAGGTTTGATCTTTTTCTCTTGCCCTTTTCGCTATGAAGTCCGCTGCATAGTTTTGCTCGCGATGAATATGCTTGATCTGGATTTGATTGTCATGAATGATTTTGCTGATGTTGTTTAACATCTGCATGTGCTTCCAGAATCCCCTTTGCTTGGATTTCATGTTTGCTGATTGGTGGGAGTCAGTCTCCACCTGGAAGTGTGTGAACCCAAGTTGGAGACACCAAGAGATGAGCTTGAAGATCGCAATAAGTTCCGAATGAAGAGGATCATCTGCTTCCACACAGAATCCAATTGCCCTGATAAGTTTGCCTTCCTCAGATCTAATAATCCCCCCAATAGCTGCTTTGTGATTCTTGAAGGATCCATCTATATTAAGCTTGACAGTTCCCTGATTGGGTTTCTCCCATCTGAGTATGATTGGGGGCTTTTTAGTTTCAGGAGGAACTGTAATTTGGAACTGATTTGCTGCATCTATGTTGTTCTTCCAGTGTTTATACTTCAATTGATTTGATTGACCTAAAAACACAATTTGAGAAGCAATCCTGGTAGCAATGATTTTGAAATTGTAATCCTGTTCCCCATGCTTTTTCTTGTTTCTTGCTTCCCAGAGTCCCCATAGAATGATGATAGGGATGATTTGTCTGATGTGTCCTTTGGTGTTGACAGGCAAGCTCCAGGAGTACAGGACCTGTTTGACAGAGTGAAAGATGTAGGTTGGGATACCAAAAACAGTGGAGAAGTGCTTCCATATTTGCTTTGCAATTGTGTTATCAAAGAAAATATGGTGAATTGTCTCAGTAGTGGAGCAACAACTGCATTTTGAAGCTAAAGCAACTCCCCTGTGCTGCAGAATGTCATCTGATGGAAGCTTCTTTTTCAGAATCCTCCATACCAGGAAGGACATCTTTTTTGGAATAAAATGATGCCAGATGATATCAAAGAAAGGAGACACAGCTCTGGATTTCCTCATGTTCTGCCAGGTGAGTTTGAAGGAAAACTTGCTGTCTTTTGAATCTTTCCAAAGAATAGAATCATCAATATCTGTAATATGAATCATCTTAATCTTATTAAGCTGGTCTTGATTGAGAACTTTCCTGAGCTTTGTCCAATTCCAGTCTCCATTTTTCCAGAAACTTTTTACAGTAGTTCCTTTCTTGATAGAGGAGTTGATAGGTGAGTCATCCAGCCAGGTATCCTGCCAGAAGTTACAGTTTCCTTGTCCAATGCTCCATCCAATATTGCTTTCTGCTACTTCCCTGTATTTAATAAGACTTTTCCATACTTTAGATTGGCCTGGATAGACAGTTGCATAAGCAGGATGTCTGATTCTGCAGTACTTTTGGAGCATGAATTTACTCCAAATGCTTTTCCCTTCTCTCATTCTATACCATGCTTTGACCATGGAAGTAGAATAGAGGTCATCCAAGTGTTTTATATTTAGTCCTCCTTCTTCATAAGGTGCACAGAATGCCTCCCAACTGCACCAATGTGTACTGTCACCCCAAAGGAATTTATTAAGCAGTTTTTCAATTTTGTCCCTGGCACTGATAGGCATTCTATGCACTTGCAGGATGTAAAGAGGGATAGTGTTGAGTACAGAGTGGATAAGAGTGAGCTTGCCACCAAAGGAGAGTTTAATGTGATCCCAATCAGCAATCTTCAGTTTCAAGTTTTCAATCAGCTGATCAAAGAGGATATTCTGCTTGCTTCCTTTATAAATAGGAACCCCCAGGTAAGTAAATGGCATGTATTCTTTCTGGAAACCAGTGATGTGTAGGATGTTCTTCTTCTTAGTCTCTGACATTTTAGGACTGAGAACACATGTGCTTTTCCTGGTGTTAATCACTTGACCTGAAATGTTTTGGTAATGTTTCAAGAACTTCATGATGCAGGAAAGTGAAGATCTTGCTCCATTGCAGAAGATGATTGTATCATCAGCAAAAGCCAGACAAGGGATGGTCAGACTACTTGATGTATTGTAGGCCATTGAGGGGTTGTCCAGCATGATCTGATGAAGACCTCTGAGCAGGTAATCCTGAGCCAGAATAAAGAGTGCAGGAGATAAGGGGTCTCCTTGTCTCAATCCTTTTTCTGATTTAAAGTATCCCTTACTCTCCCCATTGATATTAATAGAAAACCAGGAGTTTTGAATGGTAGCCTCTATTCTGTTAATCCATGCTTGTTCAAAGCCAAATTGTTTCAGAATATTGTATAAAAAGTCCCAGGATATCATATCAAAGGCCTTTGTCATATCCAATTTTAACATGACATTTCCTCCTTTGCCTTTTTTGTGGATGTAGTGAGCTAATTCCTGAGTGAGCAGAATGTTGTCATTGATGAGTCTATCTTTAACAAATCCTGATTGGAAGTCAGAGAGAATGTGAGGCAGGATGTGAGATAATCTAGTGCTCATGATTTTTGTAATGATCTTATTTGCAAATGAGCACAAGCTGATTGGTCTGTATTGATTCCAAGTGGCAGGGCCTTCACATTTAGGGATTAAAGCAAGATTGGTGGATGTCATTCCTCTTGGCATGTTATTCCCAGCAAGGAAGGAGCAGACAGCTTTGTGGACATCATGGGAGATGAGCTTCCAAAAATGTTGGAAGAAAACTCCATTGAATCCATCAGGACCAGGCATGCTCTCTTTTTTAAGGCTGAAAACAGCTTCCTTCACCTCTTGCATAGTAGGGGCTTCCATAAGCATTCTGTTTTGTGAATTAGTGACTTTCTTTGGTATGATATCCTTAATAATGTCATCTTTCAAACTTGTGTGATCATCAGAGAACAAATCCTTGTAATAATGAACTGCTGAATTGGCTATTTCCTCTTTGTCAGTAATCCATGTATCCCCTGCCATAGTGCCCTGAATCTGTTTCTTTTTGTTTCTTTTCTTGATGTGGTTGTGGTAAAATTTAGTGGATTTGTCCCCTTCAGCAATCCAATTGATGCCAGCTTTTTGTGCTAGGAAAGATTCTTGAATAGCCAACTGTTTGATAAGATGTTCTTGTGCAATCTGAAGGGCAGCAGAGTCTGTTTTGCTGCCAGAATCCTCCAGATTTTTCTCCTGTATAAGTACCCTCCTCTTCAGCACTTTCCACCAGGGTAGTGACATTACCAAACACATGTATGTTCCAATCCTTGAGGGCAACTTTCAATTTCTTTAATTTGCTCCAGAGTATATACATAGGCTCACCAATACATTCTTCATTCCAGATTTTCTCAACCAATGCAGGTAAGGAATCATGCAGCAGCCACATATTCAAGAACTTGAAAGAGCTAATGGGCTTGTAATTATGCAGCACACAGTTAATCAAGAGGGGGGAGTGATCAGAATGGGTCCTTGCCAGGTGTCTGACAGATAAGTTTGGAAATAGTTCCTGGCAGTTGTGGTCCATCAGCACTCTATCTAATCTGGAGAATACTTTGCCATTTGATCTAGTGAATTTAGTACCTATGAAGCCAGCATCCATAAGGTTGCAATCACTAATGCATTTGGAGAAGTCTTTCATGGAGCATGGATCAGGAGAAGAAGCTCCCTTGTATTCATTGATGGAAGTGAGGGCATTAAAGTCACCCATAATCATCCATGGAGAGGAGGCTTTGGATATGTTATGTAGTGCCTTCCATAGATCCCTTCTGATGACTATACTGCAAGCAGCATAGATAACTGTAAAGTAGAAATATGCATTGTATTGGACATTACAACATTTGAAGTGTAAAAACTGATTATTATCATCTAGAACTTCCAGGTTGTATTTGTTGTTCCAGAATACCCAGATTTTACCATTCACATTTGAAACACTGTGATCAAATTTGAATTTACATTGATAAGTAGCAAGTTGAGAATGTGCTATAAGAGGTTCCTGAATAGCAAGTATGTCTACTTTGTGCGCTCTTTTCAGGTGTTTGATTCTCCTGCACGTGGGTTCATTCCCTACCCCACGCAGGTTCCAGCACAATATATTATTCGACATGGGGAAACTTCCCCTTGTCCAACCTACTCTGAATGATCATCTCTTCTGTAATAGTCATAAGAGCAAGATTTTGTTGTTCCTCCATCTCTATTTCCTGAGCAAGAATATGGCCTGCATCCATGGTGGCCTGGGAGATGGCTCCCACCTTATCTTCTTCATCTTCCAGATTGACCAGGGGACCAAAAGAGTTAGATGTGATATCCGGGGTGACACGTTTGTACATCAGAGTTCTTTTGGCCGGTGGGAGGGTAGAAAGAGGGGCCTTGGCTTTCTTGAAGGGGTAGGGACTAACTCTGTAGTTAGCCGAGGGTTCCTTCCCAAACTTGATAGGGACCTGAGTTGTCCGAGCAGGGGTTTCAGGGGTCTTCAAAAGGGGAGGATGAGCAACAGGGGATGCCACCTGGGGCGGGATAAATGTGGGTAGTATAGGATCTTGGCAGGGGCAGGTTTCATTAGAACAACCAAAGTGACCACATTTAGTGCAATATTTTGGCACCGAATACTCGAGTTTTTGCCAGAATCCATCATGATAACTAGGGTCATTCTCATCTTCAAATTCCACATAGATGGAGTCGAGCACAGGCTTGGTAACATCCACTGCAATACAAATTGAAGCTTCCCCAAGTTTTACTCTATTAATGGTGTGTGAGTCAAAACGTAGAGGGGTTCCAATCACATTAGCAATAGAGGCCAGGGCTTCTTCCTTGAACATAAAGAGCTTCAATTCAGGGAATTTAACCCAGGTAGGGCGAATAGGAGACTCCCGATCTGGGGAAAAATCTGGAGTCCATTCAAAAATACGCATCGGCATATTTTTGATGTACCACGCGTGCTTCAACCAAAGCCGATTACGGTCTTCCAAGAGTTTGCACTCAATGAATACATGACTATCATCATAAATGGACAGGCTATACTCACCTTTCAACTTCAAAGAGCTGAGGAACTCTTTGATAGCTACCAAAGAAGGTCTACCTTTGAAGAATTTCCCCACAAGCACATAGTCCATTCCCTTGATGAGTGCAACTTTGTCTTCTTTTTTGAACTTCACCGACGGTTTTCCTTCAAATGTTGAGGTGGGTTTGAAGGAGGTGACCGTGCAATCGTGCTGGGTGTGTTGTTGGGAGGTAGAATCAGCTGCGACCGTGGCGTAGGAGGGTGATTGAAGAGGTAGAGGAGCTGGATCTGGAAGAGGGTTTGCTCCTTGATGTGACGTGTGAGTGAGTTGGCGGGTGTGGGAAGCTTTTGGATCTGCGGATTTCAACTCCTTTCCAGTGGGGAAAGGATGATTCTCAGCCCCTTCTTGAGGATGGGGTGGTGGTTGGTTTGGAAGTCCGGCCGAGGTGGTTGCCGGAGTGGTGAGAAGATGATGGGATGAGGTGTGCGAAATCGCCTGGGCCGAGAGCATTTCATTCTTCCCTTCCATCTTTTCTTCTTTTCTTCTTCTCGTCCTTTTTTGTCTTTGGCTGTTGTAATATGTAATTTGATAACACTTTTGATAATCCGTCCATTATTTATTTAACATTCGTGCCACTTTATTTGATGAATAACACAAAACGTGGCAATTCGTCTTATTTTTTCTTTTAGGGTTTTAAGGTTCTCATATTCGTCCTTTTTCGTCTTTTTTTGTCTTTGGGTGTTGTAATATTTAATTTGATAACACTTTTAATAATCCGTACATTATTTATTTAACATTTGTGCCACTTTATTTGATGAATAACACAAAACGTGGCATTTCGTCTTATTTTTTTGTTTAGGGTTTTAAGGTTCTCATATTCGTCCTTTTTCGTCTTTTTTTGTCTTTGGGTGCTGTAATATGTAATTTGATAAAACTTTTAATAATTCGTATATTATTTATTTAACATTGGTGCCACTTTATTTGATGAATAACACAAAATGTGGCATTTCGTCTTATTTTTTCATTTAGGGTTTTAAGGTTCTCATATTTGTCCTTTTTTGTCTTTTTTTGTCTTTGGGTGTTGTAATATGTAATTTGATAACACTTTTGATAATCCGTGCATTATTTATTTAACATTCGTGCCACTTTATTTGATGAATAACACAAAACGTGGCATTTCGTCTTATTTTTTCCTTTAGGGTTTTAAGGTTCTCATATTCGTCCTTTTTTGTCTTTGGGTGTTGTAATATGTAATTTGATAACACTTTTAATAATCCGTACATTATTTATTTAACATTCGTGCCACTTTATTTGATGAATAACACAAAACCTGGCATTTCGTCTTATTTTTTCCTTTAGGGTTTTAAGGTTCTCATATTCGTCCTTTTTTGTCTTTTTTTGGTCTTTGGGTGTTGTAATATGTAATTTTTTTTTTTTCAAGCAAAACCCAACAGGGGTTACATGTTACCATTCAAATAAAACAAATACAAAGTCTCGCGAGCGCATCGCATCAGTAATCAATGTAAGCGAAGAAAATGAACTAGAGCCCTCCGTAATGGAATTTTAGGAAGTCTAGCAAGATAGAAGGCAAAGCGGGACCCCAAAACTCCTATCCAGGACAAGGACCAAGTCTCCAAACCGCTGCATGGGATACATACACCCTTCAACCCCCCCTCCTGCATCTCTGCAAGAGTGTATGCACTTACCACGTCAAACCCCCATCCCTGCGGTAAGAGAACCCTGCCCCCAGCAAGCCTCAGGACAAGGACCAAGTCTCCAAACCACTGCATGGGGTGCATACACCCTTCATCCCCCCCTCCTGCATCTCTGGTGTTGTAATATGTAATTTGATAACACTTTTAATAATCCGTGCATTATTTATTTAACATTCGTGCCACTTTATTTGATGAATAACACAAAACGTGGCATTTCGTCTTACTTTTTCCTTTAGGGTTTTAAGGTTCTCATTTTCGTCCTTTTCTGTCTTTTTTTGTCTTTGGGTGTTGTAATATGTAATTTGATAACACTTTTGTTGATCCGTGCATTATTTATTTAATATTCGTGCCACTTTATTTGATGAATAACACAAAACGTGGCATTTCGTCTTATTTTTTCGTTTAGGGTTTTAAGGTTCTCAAATTCGTCCTTTTTTGTCTTTGGGTGTTGTAATATGTAATTTGATAACACTTTTGATAATCCGTCCATTATTTATTTAACATTCGTGCCACTTTATTTGATGAATAACACAAAACGTGGCATTTTGTCTTATTTTTTTGTTTAGGGTTTTAAGGTTCTCAAATTCGTCCTTTTTTGTCTTTTTTGTCTTTGGGTGTTGTAATATGTAATTTGATAACACTTTTGATAACCCTTCCATTATTTATTTAACATTCGTGCCACTTTATTTGATGAATAACACAAAACGTGGCATTTCGTCTTATTTTTTCCTTTAGGGTTTTAAGGTTCTCAAATTCGTCCTTTTTTGTCATTTTTTGTCTTTGGGTGTTGTAATATGTAATTTGATAACACTTTTGATAATCCGTCCATTATTTATTTAACATTCGTGCTACTTTATTTGATGAATAACACAAAACGTGGCAATTCGTCTTATTTTTTCCTTTAGGGTTTTAAGGTTTTCATATTCGTCCTTTTTCGTCTTTTTTTGTCTTTGGGTGTTGTAATATGTAATTTGATAAAACTTTTAATAATTCGTATATTATTTATTTAACATTGGTGCCACTTTATTTGATGAATAACACAAAACGTGGCATTTCGTCTTATTTTTTCCTTTAGGGTTTTAAGGTTCTCATTTTCGTCCTTTTTTGTCTTTTTTTGTCTTTGGGTGTTGTAATATGTAATTTGATAACACTTTTGATGATCCGTGCATTATTTATTTAACATTCGTGCCACTTTATTTGATGAATAACACAAAACGTGGCATTTCGTCTTATTTTTTCGTTTAGGGTTTTAAGGTTCTCAAATTCGTCCTTTTTTGTCTTTTTTTGTCTTTGGGTGTTGTAATATGTAATTTGATAACACTTTTGATAATCCTTACATTATTTATTTAACATTCGTGCCACTTTATTTGATGAATAACACAAAACGTGGCATTTCGTCTTATTTTTTCGTTTAGGGTTTTAAGGTTCTCAAATTCGTCCTTTTTTGTCATTTTTTGTCTTTGGGTGTTGTAATATGTAATTTGATAACACTTTTGATAATCCGTCCATTATTTATTTAACATTCGTGCCACTTTATTTGATGAATAACACAAAACGTGGCAATTCGTCTTATTTTTCCTTTAGGGTTTTACGGTTCTGATATTCGTCCTTTTTCGTCTTTTTTTGTCTTTGGGTGTTGTAATATGTAATTTGATAACACTTTTAATAATCCGTACATTATTTATTTAACATTGGCGCCACTTTATTTGATGAATAACACAAAACGTGGCATTTCGTCTTATTTTTTCCTTTAGGGTTTTAAGGTTCTCATATTCGTCCTTTTTTGTCTTTTTTTGTCTTTGGGTGTTGTAATATGTAATTTGATAACACTTTTAATAATCCGTACATTATTTATTTAACATTCGTGCCACTTTATTTGATGAATAACACAAAACGTGGCATTTCGTCTTATTTTTTCCTTTAGGGTTTTAAGGTTCTCATATTCGTCCTTTTTTGTCTTTTTTTGTCTTTGGGTGTTGTAATATGTAATTTGATAACACTTTTAATAATCCGTACATTATTTATTTAACATTCGTGCCACTTTATTTGATGAATAACACAAAACCTGGCATTTCGTCTTATTTTTTCCTTTAGGGTTTTAAGGTTCTCATATTCGTCCTTTTTTGTCTTTTTTTGGTCTTTGGGTGTTGTAATATGTAATTTTTTTTTTTTCAAGCAAAACCCAACAGGGGTTACATGTTACCATTCAAATAAAACAAATACAAAGTCTCGCGAGCGCATCGCATCAGTAATCAATGTAAGCGAAGAAAATGAACTAGAGCCCTCCGTAATGGAATTTTAGGAAGTCTAGCAAGATAGAAGGCAAAGCGGGACCCCAAAACTCCTATCCAGGACAAGGACCAAGTCTCCAAACCGCTGCATGGGATACATACACCCTTCAACCCCCCCTCCTGCATCTCTGCAAGAGTGTATGCACTTACCACGTCAAACCCCCCATCCCTGCGGTAAGAGAACCCTGCCCCCAGCAAGCCTCAGGACAAGGACCAAGTCTCCAAACCACTGCATGGGGTGCATACACCCTTCATCCCCCCCTCCTGCATCTCTGGTGTTGTAATATGTAATTTGATAACACTTTTAATAATCCGTGCATTATTTATTTAACATTCGTGCCACTTTATTTGATGAATAACACAAAACGTGGCATTTCGTCTTACTTTTTCCTTTAGGGTTTTAAGGTTCTCATTTTCGTCCTTTTCTGTCTTTTTTTGTCTTTGGGTGTTGTAATATGTAATTTGATAACACTTTTGTTGATCCGTGCATTATTTATTTAACATTCGTGCCACTTTATTTGATGAATAACACAAAACGTGGCATTTCGTCTTATTTTTTCGTTTAGGGTTTTAAGGTTCTCAAATTCGTCCTTTTTTGTCTTTGGGTGTTGTAATATGTAATTTGATAACACTTTTGATAATCCGTCCATTATTTATTTAACATTCGTGCCACTTTATTTGATGAATAACACAAAACGTGGCATTTTGTCTTATTTTTTTGTTTAGGGTTTTAAGGTTCTCAAATTCGTCCTTTTTTGTCTTTTTTTGTCTTTGGGTGTTGTAATATGTAATTTGATAACACTTTTGATAACCCTTCCATTATTTATTTAACATTCGTGCCACTTTATTTGATGAATAACACAAAACGTGGCATTTCGTCTTATTTTTTCCTTTAGGGTTTTAAGGTTCTCAAATTCGTCCTTTTTTGTCATTTTTTGTCTTTGGGTGTTGTAATATGTAATTTGATAACACTTTTGATAATCCGTCCATTATTTATTTAACATTCGTGCTACTTTATTTGATGAATAACACAAAACGTGGCAATTCGTCTTATTTTTTCCTTTAGGGTTTTAAGGTTTTCATATTCGTCCTTTTTCGTCTTTTTTTGTCTTTGGGTGTTGTAATATGTAATTTGATAAAACTTTTAATAATTCGTATATTATTTATTTAACATTGGTGCCACTTTATTTGATGAATAACACAAAACGTGGCATTTCGTCTTATTTTTTCCTTTAGGGTTTTAAGGTTCTCATTTTCGTCCTTTTTTGTCTTTTTTTGTCTTTGGGTGTTGTAATATGTAATTTGATAACACTTTTGATGATCCGTGCATTATTTATTTAACATTCGTGCCACTTTATTTGATGAATAACACAAAACGTGGCATTTCGTCTTATTTTTTCGTTTAGGGTTTTAAGGTTCTCAAATTCGTCCTTTTTTGTCTTTTTTTGTCTTTGGGTGTTGTAATATGTAATTTGATAACACTTTTGATAATCCTTACATTATTTATTTAACATTCGTGCCACTTTATTTGATGAATAACACAAAACGTGGCATTTCGTCTTATTTTTTCGTTTAGGGTTTTAAGGTTCTCAAATTCGTCCTTTTTTGTCATTTTTTGTCTTTGGGTGTTGTAATATGTAATTTGATAACACTTTTGATAATCCGTCCATTATTTATTTAACATTCGTGCCACTTTATTTGATGAATAACACAAAACGTGGCAATTCGTCTTATTTTTTCCTTTAGGGTTTTACGGTTTTCATATTCGTCCTTTTTCGTCTTTTTTTGTCTTTGGGTGTTGTAATATGTAATTTGATAACACTTTTAATAATCCGTACATTATTTATTTAACATTGGCGCCACTTTATTTGATGAATAACACAAAACGTGGCATTTCGTCTTATTTTTTCCTTTAGGGTTTTAAGGTTCTCATATTCGTCCTTTTTTGTCTTTTTTTGTCTTTGGGTGTTGTAATATGTAATTTGATAACACTTTTAATAATCCGTACATTATTTATTTAACATTCGTGCCACTTTATTTGATGAATAACACAAAACGTGGCATTTCGTCTTATTTTTTCCTTTAGGGTTTTAAGGTTCTCATATTCGTCCTTTTTTGTCTTTTTTTGTCTTTGGGTGTTGTAATATGTAATTTGATAACACTTTTAATAATCCGTACATTATTTATTTAACATTCGTGCCACTTTATTTGATGAATAACACAAAACCTGGCATTTCGTCTTATTTTTTCCTTTAGGGTTTTAAGGTTCTCATATTCGTCCTTTTTTGTCTTTTTTTGGTCTTTGGGTGTTGTAATATGTAATTTTTTTTTTTTCAAGCAAAACCCAACAGGGGTTACATGTTACCATTCAAATAAAACAAATACAAAGTCTCGCGAGCGCATCGCATCAGTAATCAATGTAAGCGAAGAAAATGAACTAGAGCCCTCCGTAATGGAATTTTAGGAAGTCTAGCAAGATAGAAGGCAAAGCGGGACCCCAAAACTCCTATCCAGGACAAGGACCAAGTCTCCAAACCGCTGCATGGGATACATACACCCTTCAACCCCCCCTCCTGCATCTCTGCAAGAGTGTATGCACTTACCACGTCAAACCCCCCATCCCTGCGGTAAGAGAACCCTGCCCCCAGCAAGCCTCAGGACAAGGACCAAGTCTCCAAACCACTGCATGGGGTGCATACACCCTTCATCCCCCCCCTCCTGCATCTCTGGTGTTGTAATATGTAATTTGATAACACTTTTAATAATCCGTGCATTATTTATTTAACATTCGTGCCACTTTATTTGATGAATAACACAAAACGTGGCATTTCGTCTTACTTTTTCCTTTAGGGTTTTAAGGTTCTCATTTTCGTCCTTTTCTGTCTTTTTTTGTCTTTGGGTGTTGTAATATGTAATTTGATAACACTTTTGTTGATCCGTGCATTATTTATTTAACATTCGTGCCACTTTATTTGATGAATAACACAAAACGTGGCATTTCGTCTTATTTTTTCGTTTAGGGTTTTAAGGTTCTCAAATTCGTCCTTTTTTGTCTTTGGGTGTTGTAATATGTAATTTGATAACACTTTTGATAATCCGTCCATTATTTATTTAACATTCGTGCCACTTTATTTGATGAATAACACAAAACGTGGCATTTTGTCTTATTTTTTTGTTTAGGGTTTTAAGGTTCTCAAATTCGTCCTTTTTTGTCTTTTTTTGTCTTTGGGTGTTGTAATATGTAATTTGATAACACTTTTGATAACCCTTCCATTATTTATTTAACATTCGTGCCACTTTATTTGATGAATAACACAAAACGTGGCATTTCGTCTTATTTTTTCCTTTAGGGTTTTAAGGTTCTCAAATTCGTCCTTTTTTGTCATTTTTTGTCTTTGGGTGTTGTAATATGTAATTTGATAACACTTTTGATAATCCGTCCATTATTTATTTAACATTCGTGCTACTTTATTTGATGAATAACACAAAACGTGGCAATTCGTCTTATTTTTTCCTTTAGGGTTTTAAGGTTTTCATATTCGTCCTTTTTCGTCTTTTTTTGTCTTTGGGTGTTGTAATATGTAATTTGATAAAACTTTTAATAATTCGTATATTATTTATTTAACATTGGTGCCACTTTATTTGATGAATAACACAAAACGTGGCATTTCGTCTTATTTTTTCCTTTAGGGTTTTAAGGTTCTCATTTTCGTCCTTTTTTGTCTTTTTTTGTCTTTGGGTGTTGTAATATGTAATTTGATAACACTTTTGATGATCCGTGCATTATTTATTTAACATTCGTGCCACTTTATTTGATGAATAACACAAAACGTGGCATTTCGTCTTATTTTTTTCGTTTAGGGTTTTAAGGTTCTCAAATTCGTCCTTTTTTGTCTTTTTTTGTCTTTGGGTGTTGTAATATGTAATTTGATAACACTTTTGATAATCCTTACATTATTTATTTAACATTCGTGCCACTTTATTTGATGAATAACACAAAACGTGGCATTTCGTCTTATTTTTTCGTTTAGGGTTTTAAGGTTCTCAAATTCGTCCTTTTTTGTCATTTTTTTGTCTTTGGGTGTTGTAATATGTAATTGATAACACTTTTGATAATCCGTCCATTATTTATTTAACATTCGTGCCACTTATCTGATGAATAACACAAAACGTGGCAAATTCGTCTTATTTTTTCCTTTAGGGTTTTACGGTTTTCATATTCGTCCTTTTTTTCGTCTTTTTTGTCTTTGGGTGTTGTAATATGTAATTTGATAACACTTTAATAATCCGTACATTATTTATTTACATTGGCGCCACTTTATTGATGAATAACACAAAACGTGGCATTTCGTCTTATTTTTTCCTTTAGGGTTTTAATGTTTCTCATATTCGTCCTTTTTTTTGTCTTTTTTTGTCTTTGGGTGTTGTAATATGTAAGTTACACACTGAAAACTAAATAATGGAGCTTTTTAGAGCATAATCCCAAGAAGTCTAGCGAGCAGGGAGGGGTTGTAGAAGTAAAGACTCCTACGTCCCCTCCCGTCCTCATGTGCTAGAAAACACCCAGGATTAAGCAACAAAAAGCTCCCTATACAGAATGAATAAAGTGCCCCTAGCCAAAATAGTATGAGCACACACAGCAAAAATAAAAAATAAACATGCATCTCAGCAAGCCGTAAAGCTCTGGGTGCGTCTCTTCCGGTAGATATTCCCTCCGCAGGTTTCCTAGCTCCCAGACAAACCTCTCCATGTGGTACCTGCAAAAAGAAGTGAAATCCAACGCTGTACCTGCAAACAAAAGTTAGCCACGCCCCTTACGAATGTAGGGAACGCCAAGCTGCTCCAAGCGAACAATGGCCCGAAGGCGAGGAGACTCTTCTCCTGGGTGCCAATGATAGGAAGTACTAGTAGTGGCAGCTAACTTGGCCATAAAGTCCGCTGCGTGGTTTCCTTCCCTCCAGGTTAGGTGCATATCAGCATCCGTAGCCTTCACAAGCCGTTGAGCTTCCATGATTTGTGATCTCAACTGCCAAGGCCCTCTGGAATGGACAAGAGCATGAAAGAGCTGGGTCGAGTCCGTTTCAACCTCCAAATGAGTAACAGAGCGTTCCAAACACCAAGAAAGAGCCACAATAAGAGCCCGTAGCTCAGCTTCAAAGGGGGAAGCTGCCACAATAGGAGTAGAGGACGCCCAAAGCATGGGTTGTAATATGTAATTTGATAACACTTTTAATAATCCGTACATTATTTATTTAACATTCGTGCCACTTTATTTGATGAATAACACAAAACGTGGCATTTCGTCTTATTTTTTCCTTTAGGGTTTTAAGGTTCTCATATTCGTCCTTTTTTGTCTTTTTTTGTCTTTGGGTGTTGTAATATGTAATTTGATAACACTTTTAATAATCCGTACATTATTTATTTAACATTCGTGCCACTTTATTTGATGAATAACACAAAACCTGGCATTTCGTCTTATTTTTTCCTTTAGGGTTTTAAGGTTCTCATATTCGTCCTTTTTTGTCTTTTTTTGGTCTTTGGGTGTTGTAATATGTAATTTTTTTTTTCAAGCAAAACCCAACAGGGGTTACATGTTACCATTCAAATAAAACAAATACAAAGTCTCGCGAGCGCATCGCATCAGTAATCAATGTAAGCGAAGAAAATGAACTAGAGCCCTCCGTAATGGAATTTTAGGAAGTCTAGCAAGATAGAAGGCAAAGCGGGACCCCAAAACTCCTATCCAGGACAAGGACAAAGTCTCCAAACCGCTGCATGGGATACATACACCCTTCAACCCCCCCTCCTGCATCTCTGCAAGAGTGTATGCACTTACCACGTCAAACCCCCCATCCCTGCGGTAAGAGAACCCTGCCCCCAGCAAGCCTCAGGACAAGGACCAAGTCTCCAAACCACTGCATGGGGTGCATACACCCTTCATCCCCCCCTCCTGCATCTCTGGTGTTGTAATATGTAATTTGATAACACTTTTAATAATCCGTGCATTATTTATTTAACATTCGTGCCACTTTATTTGATGAATAACACAAAACGTGGCATTTCGTCTTACTTTTTCCTTTAGGGTTTTAAGGTTCTCATTTTCGTCCTTTTCTGTCTTTTTTTGTCTTTGGGTGTTGTAATATGTAATTTGATAACACTTTTGTTGATCCGTGCATTATTTATTTAACATTCGTGCCACTTTATTTGATGAATAACACAAAACGTGGCATTTCGTCTTATTTTTTCGTTTAGGGTTTTAAGGTTCTCAAATTCGTCCTTTTTTGTCTTTGGGTGTTGTAATATGTAATTTGATAACACTTTTGATAATCCGTCCATTATTTATTTAACATTCGTGCCACTTTATTTGATGAATAACACAAAACGTGGCATTTTGTCTTATTTTTTTGTTTAGGGTTTTAAGGTTCTCAAATTCGTCCTTTTTTGTCTTTTTTTGTCTTTGGGTGTTGTAATATGTAATTTGATAACACTTTTGATAACCCTTCCATTATTTATTTAACATTCGTGCCACTTTATTTGATGAATAACACAAAACGTGGCATTTCGTCTTATTTTTTCCTTTAGGGTTTTAAGGTTCTCAAATTCGTCCTTTTTTGTCATTTTTTGTCTTTGGGTGTTGTAATATGTAATTTGATAACACTTTTGATAATCCGTCCATTATTTATTTAACATTCGTGCTACTTTATTTGATGAATAACACAAAACGTGGCAATTCGTCTTATTTTTTCCTTTAGGGTTTTAAGGTTTCATATTCGTCCTTTTTCGTCTTTTTTTGTCTTTGGGTGTTGTAATATGTAATTTGATAAAACTTTTAATAATTCGTATATTATTTATTTAACATTGGTGCCACTTTATTTGATGAATAACACAAAACGTGGCATTTCGTCTTATTTTTTCCTTTAGGGTTTTAAGGTTCTCATTTTCGTCCTTTTTTGTCTTTTTTTGTCTTTGGGTGTTGTAATATGTAATTTGATAACACTTTTGATGATCCGTGCATTATTTATTTAACATTCGTGCCACTTTATTTGATGAATAACACAAAACGTGGCATTTCGTCTTATTTTTTCGTTTAGGGTTTTAAGGTTCTCAAATTCGTCCTTTTTTGTCTTTTTTTGTCTTTGGGTGTTGTAATATGTAATTTGATAACACTTTTGATAATCCTTACATTATTTATTTAACATTCGTGCCACTTTATTTGATGAATAACACAAAACGTGGCATTTCGTCTTATTTTTTCGTTTAGGGTTTTAAGGTTCTCAAATTCGTCCTTTTTTGTCATTTTTTGTCTTTGGGTGTTGTAATATGTAATTTGATAACACTTTTGATAATCCGTCCATTATTTATTTAACATTCGTGCCACTTTATTTGATGAATAACACAAAACGTGGCAATTCGTCTTATTTTTTCCTTTAGGGTTTTACGGTTTTCATATTCGTCCTTTTTCGTCTTTTTTTGTCTTTGGGTGTTGTAATATGTAATTTGATAACACTTTTAATAATCCGTACATTATTTATTTAACATTGGTGCCACTTTATTTGATGAATAACACAAAACGTGGCATTTCGTCTTATTTTTTCCTTTAGGGTTTTAAGGTTCTCATATTCGTCCTTTTTTGTCTTTTTTTGTCTTTGGGTGTTGTAATATGTAATTTGATAACACTTTTAATAATCCGTACATTATTTATTTAACATTTCTGCCACTTTATTTGATGAATAACACAAAACGTGGGATTTCGTCTTATTTTTTCCTTTAGGGTTTTAAGGTTCTTATATTCGTCCTTTTTGTCTTTTTTTGTCTTTGGGTGTTGTAATATTTAATTTGATAACACTTTTAATAATCCGTCCATTATTTATTTAACATTCGTGCCACTTTATTTGATGAATAACACAAAACGTGGCATTTCGTCTTATTTTTTCCTTTAGGGTTTTAAGGTTCTCATATTCGTCCTTTTTTGTCTTTTTTTGTCTTTGGGTGTTGTAATATGTAATTTGATAACTCTTTTGATAATCCGTCCATTATTTATTTAACATTCGTGCCACTTTATTTGATGAATAACACAAAACGTGGCAATTCGTCTTATTTTTTCCTTTAGGGTTTTAAGGTTTTCATATTCGTCCTTTTTCGTCTTTTTTTGTCTTTGGGTGTTGTAATATTTAATTTGATAACACTTTTAATAATCTGTACATTATTTATTTAACATTTGTGCCACTTTATTTGATGAATAACACAAAACGTGACATTTCGTCTTATTTTTTCGTTTAGGGTTTTAAGGTTCTCATATTCGTCCTTTTTCGTCTTTTTTTGTCTTTGGGTGTTGTAATATGTAATTTGATAAAACTTTTAATAATTCGTACATTATTTATTTAACATTGGTGCCACTTTATTTGATGAATAACACAAAACGTGGCATTTCGTCTTATTTTTTCCTTTAGGGTTTTAAGGTTCTCATATTCGTCCTTTTTTGTCTTTTTTTGTCTTTGGGTGTTGTAATATTTAATTTGATAACACTTTTAATAATCCGTACATTATTTATTTAACATTTGTGCCACTTTATTTGATGAATAACACAAAACCTGGCATTTCGTCTTATTTTTTCCTTTAGGGTTTTAAGGTTCTCATATTCGTCCTTTTTTGTCTTTTTTTGTCTTTGGGTGTTGTAATATGTAATTTGATAACACTTTTAATAATCCGTGCATTATTTATTTAACATTCGTGCCACTTTATTTGATGAATAACACAAAACGTGGCATTTCGTCTTACTTTTTCCTTTAGGGTTTTAAGGTTCTCATTTTCGTCTTTTTCTGTCTTTTTTTGTCTTTGGGTGTTGTAATATGTAATTTGATAACACTTTTGATGATCCGTGCATTATTTATTTAACATTCGTGCCACTTTATTTGATGAATAACACAAAACGTGGCATTTCGTCTTATTTTTTCGTTTAGGGTTTTAAGGTTCTCAAATTCGTCCTTTTTTGTCTTTGGGTGTTGTAATATGTAATTTAATAACACTTTTGATAATCCGTCCATTATTTATTTAACATTCGTGCCACTTTATTTGATGAATAACACAAAACGTGGCATTTTGTCTTATTTTTTTGTTTAGGGTTTTAAGGTTCTCAAATTCGTCCTTTTTTGTCATTTTTTGTCTTTGGGTGTTGTAATATGTAATTTTTTTTTTTTTTAAATAAGCCCCAAGGCTTTTGTATTTTCATATAAAAACCATAAAGAGTTTAGAGCCGAGGCCCAATACATAAGGAAGTACGGGTCAACATCCCATACAACATAAAAAAGAACGCATAACGAAAATTACGAGAAAATAATATCAGCTAGGGAACTCGAAGTTCAGCCTGGAGCTGTCATTTTGGGGTGGCATCTCTTTTCAGCTGCTGAATACGAGCCTGTAAACGCTCTACGTCGTAGTCCGGATCTAGAGATGCTTTCATTCTTTGCCGGTCCTCGGCAGAGATAGCTTTTAAGCGAGGACTTCTTTTCTTTTTGTGGGTTACAACTTGCCAGCCTTTCTCAGGGTCTGACGCTTCTCGTAGCACAATATCCTTCCGAAATTCCTCCTCAAGATCGGAGGTGACTTTCCATTGGTAGAAGTCGGCCATAGTGGTAGCAGCTGTCTCTTGTTGTTGTGGGAGTGACAGTTCTTGGAAGCCCGGAATATTGAGAATAAGCCTGTTTTTATAACAGCCCTCATGCGGGGTGCGCACTAGTTGAAAGGAGTGCTCGATGGCCATACGGTTGATCAGTGCCTCACGATGTTCCAATTCCTCCACCTCATCTGCCCAGGAGGCTTTTGTAGGCGGCTTCGATCGTTGTTGCCCGACGGTAGTACATGGACCTAATTGGGGAAGCTGCACCAGAGGTTTCCGCGTCCTTCCAAGAGCCGAATCCGCAGATGTTGGTCTGACCGCATCCCTCGGCGGGCTCTCAAGCTGCTGTGCTTCCTCCCTCACCCGCCCCTCAAGGTCGCACCCTGCGTCCGAAGCTTGCTGCATCAGAGCAGCGTTCTGCCCCGCGTCCTGCAGCTGGGCCGCACCTGTCCCGCGCTGCATCAGGCCCGCACCAGCACCTGTCCCGCCCGGCGCAGGTGCCAACTCCTCAGGCTGTCGTTTCTCTGAAGCAATCTCCACCACAGGTGCATTAGCTATATCCCCCTTATCGTGCTGTATTAAAACAGTAGCTTGGCTACTGTCCCCAGTCAAAACGGCAGCTGATTGACGAGGACCAGAAGGTCCATCCCTCGCTTCCTCCAATGGCTGAAGAACCTGGAATGAGTTGGACTTCGTAACAGCCATATGCCCTTTGTTTGCCATACTAACAGGTTGCCACATTTTCTTGGTCTTCCTTTGCACATTAGTGTTGGCTGCGTGAGTTTGAGACAGCCCAAACGCAGACCCGGGAGCTCTTTTGCAATGAGTAGCCATATGTCCCATATGAGAGCAAATGGAGCAGAATTGTGGCACTTCATCATAGTAGATTCGAGCCTTAATCGTTTCAATAGTTGCACCAGATTTTTCCTCCACAATATTGATGTTAATAGTTTCAATTATAGGTTTCGATGCGTCCATCTCAATACATATTCTAGCATAATTTAAACATGTATGGTTTAAGTTCCTAGGGTCAACTTTAATCGGTTTTCCAATGGCAGAAGCAATGCTCATCAGGGAACTTTCATCGAACATGTACAGAGCAAGACCTACTATTTTAATCCAAACCGGGGCGATAGGAGATTCAACCTTAGGAGAAAAGGACGGATGCCACTTGAAACAACGCATAATAAACCCTTGAATATTCCATTCTAATTTCAACCAAATCAGATAAAAGTCCAGATAGCTAGAGCATTCGATATAAACATGTTTAGAATCCGCAATTGCACATTGGACATTACCTTGGAGTTGTAGACGATCAAAAAAATCTTGAATCCCCGTTATATTAGGGCGCCCATGGGAGAACTTCCCAATTAAAACCCATTTTAGTTTTTCCGATAATTTGAGCTTTTCCGATGACGTAAAAACAATTGAGGGGGTGCCATCTTCAATTGAGCAAGGTCTGAGAGAAATTTCAGATGGGTCAGAGAAAGGGGCTGTCGAAGAAGACGAGCCCGTTTGGTTGCTATTCCTTTTAGCAGCGTGGAATTTGCCTTGTACGATTGCAGCATAAGAAGGCAAATAAGCTGAATTTGCAGGGGCTAAATCCTTCAATTAAGCAGCATGATGAGAGGAGCCGGCCTCAATCTGCTCATCACCAACCGCCTGAAATCTGGACAGAGAGCCGTCCCTTACAGCCCGAGATGGCAGATCCGATTTGGAGACAGAGGAGGAAGCGAACTGAGGGCCATTCGCACTTGCAGCCTGCTGCGCACCCGCAGAAATCTGCTGCACATCGCCATCGGCCTGCTGCGCACCTGCAGAGATCTGCTGCACATCGGCTGCCGCCGTGATTATTGGAGCGGCTGTTACAAGCAAATCGGCAGCCGCCTCAATTGGGTTAGGAGCTGCTGTTACAGAGTTGATGGAGACAAAAGGGGCGCCCCTAACAACCTGAGATGGCGGAACAGACTTGTAGATTGGAGAAGAAGGAGCTTTCTCCGCCATGGAGGACGGAGAAGAGGGAGGCGGCCAAAGGCCCTTCAAGGGTTGCCCTTTGAGAGAAAAACCCTTGCTTTTTTTTTTTGTTGTAATATGTAATTTTCGTTGTAATATGTAATTTGATGTTGTAATATGTAATTTGATAACACTTTTGATAATCCGTCCATTATTTATTTAACATTCGTGCCACTTTATTTGATGAATAACACAAAACGTGGCAATTCGTCTTATTTTTTCCTTTAGGGTTTTAAGGTTCTCATATTCGTCCTTTTTTGTCTTTTTTTGTCTTTGGGTGTTGTAATATTTAATTTGATAACACTTTTAATAATCCGTACATTATTTATTTAACATTTGTGCCACTTTATTTGATGAATAACACAAAACGTGGCATTTCGTCTTATTTTTTCGTTTAGGGTTTTAAGGTTCTCATATTCGTCCTTTTTCGTCTTTTTTTGTCTTTGGGTGTTGTAATACGTAATTTGATAAAACTTTTTAATAATTCGTATATTATTTATTTAACATTGGTGCCACTTTATTTGATGAATAACACAAAATGTGGCATTTCGTCTTATTTTTTCCTTTAGGGTTTTAAGGTTCTCATATTTGTCCTTTTTTGTCTTTTTTTGTCTTTGGGTGTTGTAATATGTAATTTTTTTTTTTAAGCGAAACCCAACAGGTGTTGTAATATGTAATTTTTTTTTTTTTTTTTTTTTTTTTTTAAACTAAACCCAACGAGGGGTTTACGTGTTAAGAAAACAAATAATACAGAGTCATGCGAACGAATCGCAGCATCAAAAGTTGAAACACACTGTAAACTAAATAATGGAGCTTTTTAGAGCAAAATCCCAAGAAGTCTAGCGAGCAGGGGAGGGGTTGTAGAAGTAAGACTCCTACGTCCCCTCCCGTCCTCATGTGCTAGAAAACACCCAGGATTAAGCAAAAAAAGCTCCCTATACAGAATGAATAAAGTGCCCCTAGCCAATACAATATGAGCACACAAAGCAAAAATAAAAAATAAACAAGCATCTCAGCAAGCCGTAAAGCTCTGGGTGCGTCTCTTCCAGTAGATATTCCCTCCGCAGGTTTCCTAGCTCCCAGACAGGCCTCTCCATGTGGTACCTGCAAAAAGAAGTGAAATCCAACGCAGTACCTGCAAAACAAAAGTTAGCCACGCCCCTTACGAATGTAGGGAACGCCAAGCTGCTCCAAGCGAACAATGGCCCGAAGGCGAGGAGACTCTTCTCCTGGATGCCAATGATAGGAAGTACTAGTAGTGGCAGCTAACTTGGCCATAAAGTCCGCTGCGTGGTTTCCTTCCCTCCAGGTATGGTGCATATCAGCATCCGTAGCCTTCACCAGCCGTTGAGCTTCCATGATTTGTGATCTCAACTGCCAAGGCCCTCTGGAGTGGACAAGAGCATGAAAGAGCTGGGTCGAGTCCGTTTCAACCTCCAAATGAGTAACAGAGCGTTCCAAACACCAAGAAAGAGCAACAATAAGAGTCCGTAGCTCAGCTTCAAAGGGGGAAGCTGCCACAATAGGAGTAGAGGACGCCCAAAGCATGGCCCCTTGGTCGTCCCGAAGGATAGCCCCAGCACCCGCACTTGCTAACCCGTAAGAGCCATCCACGTTTAGTTTATGTCTTCCCCCTGCAGGTCTCAACCACCCGACGAGACGAGGTCTAGTGGTCGTAGGTGCAACGATGAAGCAGTTCCACTTCCAGGCAACCTCTAGATCCCCTTTCCAGGCTGCTAACCGACCATACCCTGCTCCACACCAAGACGTGATGATCCATTTGATACGACCCAGAATCTGTGAAGATCGGAACTCCACTCCTTGATGCTTAGCCTTGTTGCGAGCCTCCCAAATAGCATAGAGAGCAACAATAGGAATGAGCTTACGAATGTGACCCTGATGCAAAGTACTCAAGCTCCAAACCTCAAAAATATGACTGATGGACCTGAACTGAAGATTAGAAACCCCAAACATAGATCCTAAGTACGCCCAAACTTCTCTGGCAACAACATTTTCTAAGAAAACGTGTTCCAAGGTCTCAACTTGGGCGCAGCAAACACACTTAGACACCAATTGAACTCCTTTGTGCTGCATCCGAGCGTCAACAGGAATCAGGTTATTGCAACATCTCCATGCAAGCATAGACATGGCCGGAGGGAAAGAGCTATGCCACAAGGAGTCAAAGAGACGAATAGGGGGCCCTCTAACAGCAAGGGATTTGTAGACAGCTGCGAAGCTGAATTCCCCATTAGGAGCATCTTTCCAAACCAATGTATCGCGTGTCCCTAGCTGGAAAGGAGTAGCAATAATAGCTGAAAGCGTGTGCGCATCAACCATCTCGCGAAGCTTAGTAACATCCCACTCACCATTAACCCATACATCCTGCACCCGCAGCTTAGGATCCCTGTCATGCGTAGGAATTGGTACTGGAAGACCCTCAATCATCCAGGAATCATGCCAAAACCTGCAACGTCCCTCACCAAGGATCCAGTGTAGGCGAGGCTCCGCGTACTCACGCCCCTGAGTGATAAATTTCCAGCAACTCGAGTGACCCGGATAGATTTTAGCGTCTGCTGGATCATACAAGCTGCAGTACTTGGACTTCATGAACTCACTCCATAAGGAATTACCCATTCGGAATCTCACCCATGCTTTAATACTACACACCCGGCTGAGTATGCTTAAGGACTTAACATTGAGACCCCCTTCAGCATAACCAATACATTCACGATCCCATTTAGCCCAACGATGCTTTCCCCATAAGAAGCCATTACAAATATTCTGAATCTTTTTCCCCGTGCCCAACGGAAGACCAATGGTATGAAGGATGTGAAGAGGTTGCGCCATCAATACTGTTTGGAGCAGAGTAAGGCGCCCACCATAGGAAATTTGTGTCGCAGCCCAGCTTGTAATCTTACTTGACAATTTGTCAGACAGCTGGTCAAACAGAAAGCACCTGCGACGACCTTTGAAGATAGGGGTCCCTAAATATAGAAAGGGTAGTTTTTCCCTAGAGAAACCAGTAGCCTGTTCAACAATAGTAGCTCGAGCAACACTGGCTTTACTAGAGACAATACACGAGCTCTTCGTAGCGCTGATTCGCTGACCCGAGACAGCCTGATAATGAGCCAGCCAATCCATAATAATCTTGAGAGAGCTTCCCTTAGCATTGCAAAAGAGTACACAATCATCAGCGAATGCTAAGCAAGGCACAACTACAGCTCCTCCACCATTGTATTGAATGTCAGGATTCTGCTCGTGAAGGAGAGCGAGACCCCGAAGGAGATATTCTTGGGCAAGGATGAATAGAGCTGGTGAAAGTGGGTCGCCTTGACGAACACCTTTGTGAGCGTGGAAGTAACCTTGAAGTTCGCCATTTATCATAATGGAGAGCCAAGATTGATCAATACAACCCACCACAAGATCCACCCATTCCGGAGCGAACCCAAATGCTGATAGAATCTTCCTCAAAAACTTCCACGACAACCGATCAAAAGCCTTCATCATATCAAGCTTTAGGATGACGTTGCCTCCCCTGGAAGAGCGATCAATCTCATGAGTGAGTTCTTGAGCCAACATAATGTTATCATAGATACTTCGGCCATTGACAAACCCAGCCTGCATAGGAGAGATAATCTTGGGAAGCAAGGACCCCAGTCTGGTATTAATGACCTTAGTAATGACTTTGTTGAAGAAAGTACACAAACTTATAGGCCGGAACTGAGACCAAGTCTGTGCACCAACAGATTTTGGGATAAGGCAGAGAGACGTAGAAGTAGCACCCTTAGGCATTTTCGCCCCCGAAAAAAAGGCCGTGACCGCAGCTACCAAATCATACTCGATGATATCCCAAAAGGTCTGGTAGAAGACCCCATTAAATCCATCAACTCCTGCGGCGCTGTCCTTGCTAAGTCCAAAAACCGCCTCCCGAATTTCACTATTGTTAGGGCGGGCCATCAACATACAGTTGTCCGCTGCTGTAATGAGCGAAGGAATGCAATCAACCAAGGCAGCCTCATCAATGTCCTCCTCTTTAAATAAGTCCTGAAAGTAACTTATCGCAGAGTCCGCGAGTTCCTGCTTATCGGTAATCCATACGTCATTTTGCAAAGTGCCCGAGATGTGATTCCTTTTGCGGCGTTGCTTAACATATGAGTGAAAGAACCTAGTAGATTTGTCTCCTTCTTTTAACCAGTGACAACTACTCTTCTGCCTCCAGTACGCATCCTCCATCGACAACCATCTAAGGTGGTTTGCCTTTGCCAATTGCAGAGCAGCCCGAGTATGGTCACTTGGAGATTCCTCAAACTTAGCTTCACAGATGGCAACCTCATCCTCTAATTGCTCAACTCGAGAGAACACATTACCAAAAGTACTGGTGTTCCATTCTTTGAGCTCCCCTTTGAGACGCTTCAGTTTTTGCCAAAATTTGTTGATATCATCACCCCAAGATGGCTTAGCCCATGAGGACGCCACCAAAGGCCTGCATCCTTCGTGCTGCACCCACATATTTTGAAAGCGAAAGCTAGATTTGTAGAAGTCGCCCCCTTTCTTACATTCGACCAATAGGGGTGCATGATCTGAACCTGTACGAGGAAGATGACGTACACTAATAGCTGAGAAAACCTCTACAAAGCCTGGATTAGTGAGAACTCTGTCCAACCGTTTAAACTTCGTCCCCTGAACCCACGTGAAATCCGAACCAGTGTAGCCTGCATCCTCCAAGTTGCAATCCACAACACACTGAATAAACTCGTCCATACTAGGCTGAGGGCGACAGCCTGAGATTTCACTATTAGACAAGACGCAGTTAAAATCCCCCATGACAACCCAAGGGAGACTGGGGTCCGCCACCTCAGTCAGAGTGCTCCAAAGTGCTCGACGGTCAGAGGGGGCGCATGCCGCATAAACCACTGTGAGATAGAAATCCTCCGCCCCTACTGTCGAAACTAGAACATGTAACATCTGGGTCTCATCACGCAGAATATGGATAGCGTGATCATCACCCCACAGTAACCAAATTTTATTAGAGACATTAGCAGATCCATAAGAAAAGTGTAACTTCTTACATAACATGGGCAATTTTTTAACAGAAATCATGGGCTCCTGAATACATAAGATAGTGAATTTATGGAGCCTCCGGAGAGATTGAATGCGTCTACGAGTAGGAGAATTGCCAACCCCACGCAGATTCCAACAAAGAATTTTATTCGACATTGGAAAGGCCATGCCCGTCCTTCAAAATATGTGACTGGTCCAAGGGAAAAGTGTGGCGTCGGGGACGTATGGACCTGGAAACAATCTTCGAACTCTGTCTATAGCTCGTCATGAAACTATGTATATCTATACTCTTCTTACGGGTAGTGACCCTGGGAGAGCTCGGGAGGGAAGAAGCACCTCGATTAACACAAATATCATCAAAAACATCAAGCTTGTCCAAGTCAATAAATCTGTTCTGCGTGGCCACTGTGTCATTCTGTAGGGGCGGGCTACTGCTCTTAGCACAAGATTTGAGGGGAACTGGAATCGATGACTCAGAGACAGCTTCTCTGGGCTCAACAGCAGAAACTAGGGCAGGAGCTGTGGTCACTGTCTGAGGCCTGGTACTGTCAGGTCGGGGCTGAGGAGCTGGAGACAGCCTCTGAACGGTTTGGTCATCGGACAGCCGGATTTCCACGCCCCTGCTGATCTTGCTAGGGTCCAAAGCCTCGTTAGAAACTAGATCAGGGCCTCTGGTCACTGTCTGAGGCCTGGTACTGTCAGGTCGGGGCTGAGGAGCTGGAGATGGCCTCTGAACGGTTTGGTCATCAGTCTGCTGGATTTCCACGCCCCTGCTGATCTTGCTAGGGCCCCCCAAGGCCTCGATAGTCGTTTGCGCATTGGGTCCGTCTTCTGTCCGGGCCAAGATAGCCAAGGGTTGGGTGATTTGGGCCAGATCAGCAAGATGTGGTTTCTCAGTAGGGTGCTCAACCTTCTCCTTTGCTTTCCAAGTCGTAGTCTTACGCCCCCGCCTTCTACGCCTCCTTGGAGCACTAGCTTGGACCTCACCTTCAATATGCTTACCTTTGTCCAAGCGGGTAGGCAGTTGTAGATCCTTCTGCACCACAGGGTTGGAGTGCCTCTGAACTGAGGGGGCAACCCCAAACTTGCACTGAGATTGCTCATGGCCCAGATGACAACACAAAGAGCAATATCTAGGCATAGCATCATAAGTAACGTTCTGAACAAACTCATCACGAACAACTTTCCCGCTAGCTAGAGCATGCTCAAATCGAACCACGATCTCAGCAGGCTGGGGGCTGTGCAACATCAAGCTCAACACAAACACTAGCACACCCTAACTGAGTTCTAGTAGTGTTGAGGTGATCAATACATAGAGGACTACCGACAGTACTAGCAACAGATAATAAGGCCTCCTCAGAATACATGTAAATAGGCAGCCTAGGCAAATTTATCCAAATCGGGCAAATAGAGGACTCAATAGAAGCATCAAAAGTGGGCGACCACTTAAACATACGCATAGGATAACCATTAATATACCATGTAACCCGCATCCACAGTCTTACATAGTCATCCAACAAAGCACATTCAACAATAACGTGACGAGAGTCATAGATAGAAAAATTGTATTCACCCTTCAATTTTAAATTGATAAAGAACTCCCTTAAGTCACTAATAGCAGGCCTCCCGTGAGAAAACTTACCCACTAAAACATGTTTCATAGATGATAAAAAGCGTACCTTGTCATCCGCCGAAAAGATGACCGTAGGCTTACCGTCCACTGTAGCTGAAGGGGCTAGGGTCACTGGTTTAGGGATGTCATATCTCCTGGTACTGTCACGTCGAGGCAGAGGGTCTTGAGCAGCTCCCTTCACGGTTTGGGCATAGGAGTGGCGGATTTCCACGCCCCTAGCTGCCTTGCTAGAACCCCCCACGGCCTCGTTTGTCCTTTGCGCATTCTGACCAGCTCCTTTCCCATGATTGATTCCAATCTTATGAGGTGGTACGGGTGTAGCAAGAGTACCAACTGACTTACTTAGCAAGGTGCCATCATTCATGACCTTAGTATGTTGCATTATGTGTGTAGATTGGTCCATGAATCGAACCGACTTAGCCGAGGGAACAACACCTTGCTGTGGTCGAGCCTTGGTCCGTAGAGCCTCGTCTAAGCTGGGAAAATCCGAGCATCCTTGGGCCACCCTCGCGTCCAGAGCCTCCGAGTTAGCCTGTGCGTCCTTAGCCTTAGCCACCTTAGCATCCATCAAGGCCTCGGGCACCAGTGCACCACAGGGCGCAGCCACACGACCCTGGAGCCCAGATGGGGCCTCCCCAGATTCTGCCAAACTGCCCAGGGCTGGTTCCTGCCGTGTGAGAGTGTTAGGGCTAGCCTCACTCGATGTCCTCAAGCCCACGTCCCCAATCCCTTGTGCTTCTCCCATGGCGTGGCTTAGGGGAACTTGGGACAAGGAGGGCGGCCTGACACCACCACCACAAGGGGTTGCGCCACCATCAGATCCAGTAGCACCTAGGGAGGAGCCGATAGAGTCTTGAATACAGATTTCGTCCAAAGCCAAGCCATCACCCAGAACATCCGAGCATCCTGCCTGTGATATGGCGTGAGCCCTAGGAGCAGCCCCCATCGCCATGCCTCCTGGATGATCATTACAAGGGTTTTCGAATTGCATCACCAACTCGGGCCTACACAGATTCAAACGTCCATCCCTCCCATTGGCATAATGTAATGAATCATGGGAAGGAGATGCAGTAATCGAGGCTATGGTGGTGGTGGATCCACCCTTGACCATCAGATTAGCATTAGGAGAATTTGAAATTTCGAAATTAGGGTTTTCGAAATTCAAATTTTGAATATTGTGTGGCTGGCAGCCATCCTGTTCGAGAGCAATAGGGGTGGTGTCGCACACCACAAGAGGTGGCAGGGCCGAGAGGGAATCATCACCATCGACCTTGGTGGCCGGAGGTGGAGGAGGAACAATAGGGAGTTCGAAATTCAAATTTTGAATTACCTTTGATTGGCAGGCATTGATTTCGTGAGTAATAGGGGAGGTTTCCCTCACCACAAGGGGTGGTAGGGCCGAAGGGGAGGCACCACCATCGGCCATGGTGGCCATAGGTGGTGGAGGAAGAAACGTAATATTTGAAGAAAGGATGAAGAAGAAACCCTAACCTAGAGAGAAAAAAGCTCTCATCTTTTTTTGTTGTTGTTTGTAATATGTAATTTGATAAAACTTTTAATAATTCGTACATTATTTATTTAACATTGGTGCCACTTTATTTGATGAATAACACAAAACGTGGCATTTCGTCTTATTTTTTCCTTTAGGGTTTTAAGGTTCTCATATTCGTCCTTTTTTGTCTTTTTTTGTCTTTGGGTGTTGTAATATTTAATTTGATAACACTTTTAATAATCCGTACATTATTTATTTAACATTTGTGCCACTTTATTTGATGAATAACACAAAACCTGGCATTTCGTCTTATTTTTTCCTTTAGGGTTTTAAGGTTCTCATATTCGTCCTTTTTTGTCTTTTTTTGTCTTTGGGTGTTGTAATATGTAATTTGATAACACTTTTAATAATCCGTGCATTATTTATTTAACATTCGTGCCACTTTATTTGATGAATAACACAAAACGTGGCATTTCGTCTTACTTTTTCCTTTAGGGTTTTAAGGTTCTCATTTTCGTCCTTTTCTGTCTTTTTTTGTCTTTGGGTGTTGTAATATGTAATTTGATAACACTTTTGATGATCCGTGCATTATTTATTTAACATTCGTGCCACTTTATTTGATGAATAACACAAAACGTGGCATTTCGTCTTATTTTTTCGTTTAGGGTTTTAAGGTTCTCAAATTCGTCCTTTTTTGTCTTTGGGTGTTGTAATATGTAATTTGTAACACTTTTGATAATCCGTCCATTATTTATTTAACATTCGTGCCACTTTATTTGATGAATAACACAAAACGTGGCATTTTGTCTTATTTTTTTGTTTAGGGTTTTAAGGTTCTCAAATTCGTCCTTTTTTGTCATTTTTTGTCTTTGGGTGTTGTAATATGTAATTAGATAACACTTTTGATAATCCGTCCATTATTTATTTAACATTCGTGCCACTTTATTTGATGAATAACACAAAACGTGGCAATTCGTCTTATTTTTTCCTTTAGGGTTTTAAGGTTCTCATATTCGTCCTTTTTTGTCTTTTTTGTCTTTGGGTGTTGTAATCTTTAATTTGATAACACTTTTAATAATCCGTACATTATTTATTTAACATTTGTGCCACTTTTTTTGATGAATAACACAAAACGTGGCATTTCGTCTTATTTTTTCGTTTAGGGTTTTAAGGTTCTCATATTCGTCCTTTTTCGTCTTTTTTTGTCTTTGGGTGTTGTATTACGTAATTTGATAAAACTTTTTAATAATTCGTATATTATTTATTTAACATTGGTGCCACTTTATTTGATGAATAACACAAAATGTGGCATTTCGTCTTATTTTTTCCTTTAGGGTTTTAAGGTTCTCATATTTGTCCTTTTTTGTCTTTTTTTGTCTTTGGGTGTTGTAATATGTAATTTGATAACACTTTTGATAATCCGTGCATTATTTATTTAACATTCGTGCCACTTTACTTGATGAATAACACAAAACGTGGCATTTCGTCTTATTTTTTCCTTTAGGGTTTTAAGGTTCTCATATTCGTCCTTTTTTGTCTTTTTTGTCTTTGGGTGTTGTAATATGTAATTTGATAACACTTTTGATGATCCGTGCATTATTTATTTACCATTCGTGCCACTTTATTTGAAGAATAACACAAAACGTGGCATTTGGTCTTATTTTTTCCTTTAGGGTTTTAAGGTTCTCATATTCGTCCTTTTTTTGTCTTTTTTTGTCTTTGGGTGTTGTAATATGTAATTTGATAACACTTTTAAGAATCCGTACATTATTTATTTAACATTTGTGCCACTTTATTTGATGAATAACACAAAACGTGGGATTTCGTCTTATTTTTTCCTTTAGGGTTTTAAGGTTCTCATATTCGTCCTTTTTTTGTCTTTTTTTGTCTTTGGGTGTTGTAATATTTAATTTGATAACACTTTTAATAATCCGTACATTATTTATTTAACATTTGTGCCACTTTATTTGATGAATAACACAAAACGTGGCATTTCGTCTTATTTTTTCGTTTAGGGTTTTAAGGTTCTCATATTCGTCCTTTTTCGTCTTTTTTTGTCTTTGGGTGTTGTAATACGTAATTTGATAAAACTTTTTAATAATTCGTATATTATTTATTTAACATTGGTGCCACTTTATTTGATGAATAACACAAAATGTGGCATTTCGTCTTATTTTTTCCTTTAGGGTTTTAAGGTTCTCATATTTGTCCTTTTTTGTCTTTTTTTGTCTTTGGGTGTTGTAATATGTAATTTGATAACACTTTTGATAATCCGTGCATTATTTATTTAACATTCGTGCCACTTTACTTGATGAATAACACAAAACGTGGCATTTCGTCTTATTTTTTCCTTTAGGGTTTTAAGGTTCTCATATTCGTCCTTTTTTGTCTTTTTTTGTCTTTGGGTGTTGTAATATGTAATTTGATAACACTTTTGATGATCCGTGCATTATTTATTTACCATTCGTGCCACTTTATTTGATGAATAACACAAAACGTGGCATTTGGTCTTATTTTTTCCTTTAGGGTTTTAAGGTTCTCATATTCATCCTTTTTTTGTCTTTGGGTGTTGTAATATGTAATTTGATAACACTTTTAAGAATCCGTACATTATTTATTTAACATTTGTGCCACTTTATTTGATGAATAACACAAAACGTGGGATTTCGTCTTATTTTTTCCTTTAGGGTTTTAAGGTTCTCATATTCGTCTTTTTTGTCTTTTTTTGTCTTTGGGTGTTGTAATATTTAATTTGATAACACTTTTAATAATCCGTACATTATTTATTTAACATTTGTGCCACTTTATTTGATGAATAACACAAAACGTGGCATTTCGCCTTTTTTTTCGTTTAGGGTTTTAAGGTTCTCAAATTCGTCATTTTTTGTCTTTTTTTGTCTTTGGGTGTTGTAATATGTAATTTGATAACACTTTTGATAACCCTTCCATTATTTATTTAACATTCGTGCCACTTTATTTGATGAATAACACAAAACGTGGCATTTCATCTTATTTTTTCCTTTAGGGTTTTAAGGTTCTCAAATTCGTCCTTTTTTGTCATTTTTTGTCTTTGGGTGTTGTAATATGTAATTTGATAACACTTTTGATAACCCTTCCATTATTTATTTAACATTCGTGCCACTTTATTTGATGAATAACACAAAACGTGGCATTTCATCTTATTTTTTCCTTTAGGGTTTTAAGGTTCTCAAATTCGTCCTTTTTTGTCATTTTTTGTATTTGGGTGTTGTAATATGTAATTTGATAACACTTTTGATAATCCGTCCATTATTTATTTAACATTCTAGCCACTTTATTTGATGAATAACACAAAACGTGGCAATTCGTCTTATTTTTTCCTTTAGGGTTTTAAGGTTTTCATATTCGTCCTTTTTCGTCTTTTTTTTGTCTTTGGGTGTTGTAATATGTAATTTGATAAAACTTTTAATAATTCGTATATTATTTATTTAACATTGGTGCCACTTTATTTGATGAATAACACAAAACGTGGCATTTCGTCTTATTTTTTCCTTTAGGGTTTTAAGGTTCTCATATTTGTCCTTTTTTTGTCTTTTTTTGTCTTTGTGTGTCGTAATATGTAATTTGATAACACTTTTGATAATCCGTGCGTTATTTATTTAACATTCGTGCCACTTTATTTGATGAATAACACAAAACGTGGCATTTCGTCTTACTTTTTCCTTTAGGGTTTTAAGGTTCTCATATTCGTCCTTTTTTGTCTTTTTTTGTCTTTGGGTGTTGTAATATGTAATTTGATAACACTTTTGATGATCCATGCATTATTTATTTAACATTCGTGCCACTTTATTTGATGAATAACACAAAACGTGGCATTTCGTCTTATTTTTTCGTTTAGGGTTTTAAGGTTCTCAAATTCGTCCTTTTTTGTCTTTTTTTGTCTTTGGGTGTTGTAATATGTAATTTGATAACACTTTTGATAATCCGTCCATTATTTATTTAACATTCGTGCCACTTTATTTGATGAATAACACAAAACGTGGAATTTCGTCTTATTTTTTCGTTTAGGGTTTTAAGGTTCTCAAATTCGTCCTTTTTTGTCATTTTTTGTCTTTGGGTGTTGTAATATGTAATTTGATAACACTTTTGATAATCCGTCCATTATTTATTTAACATTCGTGCCACTTTATTTGATGAATAATACAAAACGTGGCAATTCGTCTTATTTTTTCCTTTAGGGTTTTACGGTTTTCATATTCGTCCTTTTTCGTCTTTTTTTGTCTTTGGGTGTTGTAATATGTAATTTGATAACACTTTTAATAATCCGTACATTATTTATTTAACATTGGTGCCACTTTATTTGATGAATAACACAAAACGTGGCATTTCGTCTTATTTTTTCCTTTAGGGTTTTAAGGTTCTCATATTCGTCCTTTTTTGTCTTTTTTTGTCTTTGGGTGTTGTAATATGTAATTTGATAACACTTTTAATAATCCGTACATTATTTATTTAACATTTGTGCCACTTTATTTGATGAATAACACAAAACGTGGGATTTCGTCTTATTTTTTCCTTTAGGGTTTTAAGGTTCTTATATTCGTCCTTTTTGTCTTTTTTTGTCTTTGGGTGTTGTAATATGTAATTTGATAACACTTTTGATAATCCGTCCATTATTTATTTAACATTCGTGCCACTTTATTTGATGAATAACACAAAACGTGGCATTTCGTCTTATTTTTTCCTTTAGGGTTTAAGGTTCTCATATTCGTCCTTTTTTGTCTTTTTTGTCTTTGGGTGTTGTAATATGTAATTTGATAACTCTTTTGATAATCCGTCCATTATTTATTTAACATTCGTGCCACTTTATTTGATGAATAACACAAAACGTGGCAATTCGTCTTATTTTTTCCTTTAGGGTTTTAAGGTTCTCATATTCGTCCTTTTTCGTCTTTTTTTGTCTTTGGGTGTTGTAATATTTAATTTGATAACACTTTTAATAATCCGTACATTATTTATTTAACATTTGTGCCACTTTATTTGATGAATAACACAAAACGTGGCATTTCGTCTTATTTTTTCGTTTAGGGTTTTAAGGTTCTCATATTCGTCCTTTTTCGTCTTTTTTTGTCTTTGGGTGTTGTAATATGTAATTTGATAAAACTTTTAATAATTCGTACATTATTTATTTAACATTGGTGCCACTTTATTTGATGAATAACACAAAACGTGGCATTTCGTCTTATTTTTCCTTTAGGGTTTTAAGGTTCTCATATTCGTCCTTTTTTGTCTTTTTTTGTCTTTGGGTGTTGTAATATTTAATTTGATAACACTTTTAATAATCCGTAATTATTTATTTAACATTTGTGCCACTTTATTTGATGAATAACACAAAACCTGGCATTTCGTCTTATTTTTTCCTTTAGGGTTTTAAGGTTCTCATATTCGTCCTTTATTGTCTTTTTTTGTCTTTGGGTATTGTAATATGTAATTTGATAACACTTTTAATAATCCGTACATTATTTATTTAACATTCGTGCCACTTTATTTGATGAATAACACAAAACGTGGCATTTCGTCTTACTTTTTCCTTTAGGGTTTTAAGGTTCTCATTTTCGTCCTTTTTTGTCTTTTTTTGTCTTTGGGTGTTGTAATATGTAATTTGATAACTCTTTTGATAATCCGTCCATTATTTATTTAACATTCGTGCCACTTTATTTGATGAATAACACAAAACGTGGCAATTCGTCTTATTTTTTCCTTTAGGGTTTTAAGGTTTTCATATTCGTCCTTTTTCGTCTTTTTTTGTCTTTGGGTGTTTTAATATTTAATTTGATAACACTTTTAATAATCCGTACATTATTTATTTAACATTTGTGCCACTTTATTTGATGATTAACACAAAACGTGGCATTTCGTCTTATTTTTTTCCTTTAGGGTTTTGAGGTTCTCATATTTGTCATTTTTTGTCTATTTTTGTCTTTGGGTGTTGTAATATGTAATTTGATAACACTTTTGATAATCCGTGCATTATTTATTTAACATTCGTGCCACTTTATTTGATGAATAACACAAAACCTGGCATTTCGTCTTATTTTTTCCTTTAGGGTTTTAAGGTTCTCATATTCGTCCTTTTTTGTCTTTTTTTGTCTTTGGGTGTTGTAATATGTAATTTGATAACACTTTTTATAATCCGTACATTATTTATTTAACATTCGTGCCACTTTATTTGATGAATAACACAAAACGTGGCATTTCGTCTTACTTTTTCCTTTAGGGTTTTAAGGGTCTCATTTTCGTCCTTTTTGTCTTTTTTTGTCTTTGGGTGTTGTAATATGTAATTTGATAACACTTTTGATGATCCGTGCATTATTTATTTAACATTCGTGCCACTTTATTTGATGAATAACACAAAACGTGGCATTTCGTCTTATTTTTTCGTTTAGGGTTTTAAGGTTCTCAAATTCGTCCTTTTTTGTCTTTTTTTATCTTTGGGTTTTGTAATATGTAATTTTTTTTTTTGGCTAAACCCAACGAGGGGTTTACGTGTTAAGAAAACAAATAATACAGAGTCATGCGAACTAGTCGCTGCATCAAAAATAGAAACACACTGTAAACTAAATAATGGAGCTTTTTATAGCAAAATCCCAAGAAGTCTAGCGAGCAGGGGAGAGGTTGTAGAAGTAAAGACTTCTACCTCCCCTCCCGTCCTCATGTGCTTGTAATATGTAATTTTTTTTTTTTTTGTTTTTTTTTTTTTTTTTTTTTTTTTTTTTTTTTTTTAAGCGAAACCCAACAGGGGTTACATGTTACCATTCAAATAAAACAAATACAAAGTCTTGCGAGCGCATCGCAGCAGTAATCAATGTACGTCAAGAAAATGAACTAGAGCCCTCCTTAATGGAATTTTAGGAAGTCTAGCAAGATGGGAGGCATAGAGGGACCCCAAAACTCCTATCCAGGACAAGGACCAAGTCTCCAAACCGCTGCATGGGATACAGTGCTTGTAATATGTAATTTTTTTTTTTTTTAAGTGAAAGCCCCTAGGCTTTGATTTATATAAAAAACATAAAGAGTTTAGAGCCGAAGCCCAATACATAAGAAGGTACGGGTCAACATCCCATACACAAAAAAAGAAAGACACATAATGAAAATTACGGAGAAGGAGTAGCAGCTAGGCTCTGAGAACTCAAAGTTCAGCCTGAAGCTGTCATTTTGGAGGCGAGGCTCTTTTCATAAGTTGAATACGAGCCTGTAATCGATCTACGTCATAGTCTGGATCGAGAGATGCTTTGATTCGTTGCCGGTCCTCGGGAGGTGTAGCTTTTAAGCTAGGACTTCTTTTCTTTTTGTGGGTTACAACTTGCCAGCCTATCTCAGAGTCTGGCGCGTCGCGTAGCACAATATCCTTCTGTAAGTCCTCCTCAAGGGCGGAGATAACTTTCCATTGGTAGAAATCGGCCATAGTGGCAGCTGCAGTCTCTTGTTGTTGTTGGAGCGACATTTCTTGGAAACCCGGGATTTTGAGAATAAGCCTGTTTTTATAATAGCCCTCGTGCGAAGAGCGCACCAGTTTAAAAGAGTGCTCAATAGCCATACGTTTGTTCTTGGCCTCTTGCTTTTCCAACTCCTCTACCTCATCTGCCCAAGAAGCTTTTGCAGGCGGCTGCGATCGTTGTTGCCCAGCGATAGTACTTGAATCTAACTGGCGGAGCTGCACCATAGGTTTCTTCTTCCTTCCAAGAGCAGAATCTGCCGATTTTGGTCGCACCGTAGCAACCTTCGTGGGCCTCGGAGGGCTCTCCACCTGCTGTACTACGTCCCCCACTCCCCCACCCAGGTCCACACGCTGCCCCGCATCCAGGCCCGCTCCAGCATCCGTCCCGTATAAGGCCTCGGGTGCCAAAATCTGGTGCGTCCCCTGGGCGGCTGAATCCCCTGTCGACGCTGGTGAGGCCTGCGTCCGAGGCTGGGCAGATTGCACAGCACTGGTGCACCCATCCGCGGTCCCTGTCCCTCGGACCTCCTGCGGATCAATTGCTACCGAAGGCAGGGGCTCAGGTCCCGTTTTAAGCAAAGGGGCCTCCGAAATCTGCTCCACCCTGCCGTTCCCCTTGTCCACCGAGGGCGCTGTTTTAGGCTGAACCACGGTCCAAATCTTGGAAGCTTGCAATGGGCGATTGAGAGTAATACTAGAAGGGCTTTTCCTCTTGCAATGTTCCCTTCGATGCCCAACATGAGAACACCCCAAGCAATAGGAAGGGAGGCCATCATAAAAAACAGCCACATTGAAGAAATCTTGAATAACACCTGTAGCTTGATCCTCAAAACACACCCAGAATGATTCCAAAAGGGGTTGAGACAGGTCTAGTTCGACACAACATCTAGCAGAGTTCAAGATCGATCGATTACGATTTTTGGGGTCTAACTTAATTGGTGTACCAACAGCGTTTGAAATTTGCAAGAGAGGAGCCTCCTCAAACATATACAACGGTATGCCTTCCATTCGAATCCACATAGGAACAATAGATGATTCAATCTCAGGGGAGAACGGGGGCTCCCACTTGAAGATGCGCATAGGGCGGCCATCAATAACCCAAACTAATTGCATCCAAATTCGAACAAAATCAATTCTTTTTGAACATTCAATAAAGAGATGCTTATGGTCATAAAAAACAATGTTATGAGGACCTTGCAATTGAAGACCATTGAAGAATTCCTTGAGTTTTGACCACGCAGGCCTTCCATGGGAGAATTTACCCACGAGAACGAATTTCAATTTATCCACCAGATCAGATTTTTCAGAGATGGGGAAGAGAACAGCCGGCTTACCTTGAAACTGGGAGATGGGCTTGGTTGGGACGGGCTCCATCAGCTCGGTTGGGCGCTGAAGTGCCGAGGGCGGAGAGGGCAGGGGAGTACGGTGAGTGCCTTGGACAGCTGCAGCGAAGGAGCGCGGCAATTGAGCCTTGAGAGAAGATTGAGAAACGGGCTTGATGACAAGGGAAGAAGAAGCTTCCTCCGCCATGGAGGACGGAGAAGATGGAGGCGGCCAAAGGCCCTTCAAGGGTTTCCCATTGAGAGAAAACCCTTGTTGAGAGAGAACTTTTTTGCTTGTAATATGTAATTTGATAACACTTTTGATAATCCGTCCATTATTTATTTAACATTCGTGCCACTTTATTTGATGAATAACACAAAACGTGGCAATTCGTCTTATTTTTTCCTTTAGGGTTTTAAGGTTCTCATTGTTGGAAATTGATGTGTCAATTTCCTCAATTAGTGCCCGTGAACTATATCATCTATATATACGGTTCAACAACCGATAGTTATCTGAACTATCAGTAGTCTCACCCGAGATAATGCCGGGGGTCATCGAATGGCAGACTAGGCTGTCACGATGATCTTCGGGATTCGTGTATACGGTCTTATACGTTGAATCCCGATGCCTTCGTTACTCGGGCTATGAGGTCACACACGTAACAATTACCGAAGATACTTTCGAGTAGTGACCCGAAAGTGAATAAGGGATTTGATCCATATTGAGGAATTTCGGTTCGATCGAGATCGTGTCCCGACCGAACCGATGGTGCGCCCGGAATTGGTTCCGGACACATCATTTGGGGTTTATGTATATATATATATGTGA
>QFAX02000049.1:0-46124 GCA_003412495.2 Echium plantagineum
TCCATCTACATTAAACATATCGAGCCAACGCTTTAATTATATGTTTTTTTTAACACCAGAAGAAACAACAAAAAAGGACACCATTTGGACCAAATTAAATCAACCCCCACGCGTAAGTTGTCGTAACGTGTCAATAAATAATGACTGCACTTTATCCCATTTGATAACGCCTGGAATCATCACTCCCAATTGGGTCCGCTCGTTATACCACAGTTTAGTCCTAACTCCTAACTAAAACATAAATAAATGTTCACTCAATATAGTCATTTGTAACCAACTAGCTTGGCCTAGTGATTGTCGACCCATGTATGCGTTCTCAATGATGTTATGGGTTCGAGACCGGGTGAGCATCCAAATATTTACGAATACCTCTGTTCCTATTGTTAACGTAGATTTCATCTTCCCCGATTAATATAGAATTTACTTTCAATATAATATCATTTAACAAAACATAATATATATATATATATATGTATATATACTTGTTTGTAGATGTGATTTTCCTAGTCAATTTCTTATTTCCTAATTCCTTCTTTTCATTTATTATTATTCCCTCCATGATTTTAATTATTATTATAATTTCAAAAAAAATTGTTTTTATTTACTTATCATTTTACATTTTCAAGACACTTTTTGGTTTATTAGTTTTCCTAATATGACCTTATCACTAAATGAACTTATTAGATTATATTTTTGTCTTGGAATTTGAGATAGTAACGTTTTTTGCTATAATAAATAAGGATATACAAGTATAAACTATGACATCCTTAATTGTTGTGCCAAAGTATAAAACGACAATTAAAAAAAAGGAGTACTGTTTTTGCACATTTTGGATTCACAATACCGGTTGGATCCAATCCGAATATGAAGTGTTCCTGGCAATACAATACTAATTTGAAGTGTCTCCACCAGATAGACTCCAGGAGAAGCTATGTATCTTGCATTATGCTGTCATGATCAAACTTGATGACACTCAAATTACTTCTCCTTTGATATATTATAGCATGCGAATTTAAACAATATAATTGCAGAATTTGTTCTCATGATTCAGAAAGTGCATCTGTATTTTCGGCTTTTATCGTCTCATTTACAAAACTAGCTAGGTTACCTTTAATTTCACTAATTCTCTTTTGTTGATGTTGTCGCATCCACTTTCATGTAGGATATTTATATTTTTCGTTTGAATGACACTGCTTTGTCCTTTTTTGAGCTACCTATTTTTTGTCTAAAAACTATGTATAACATTAATTAATCCAATCAGGTGGTATAATAAGCTACCTATTCTTTTGTCCTTTCTTAATTTTTGCAATTAACCTAATCAATTTTATTAAAATCAATATATACTATCGAGTAAAATTGTTAATTTCTATAAGATTTTAGGCACCTAATGAGAAGCACCCTACATTCGATAACAATTAATAAAACTTAGCTTCGTCAATTCCACGATGTAGCGACAATAATGGAAGATTGGCAATCATCCCTTTATTTCTCTTAAATCTTCATGAAAACGAGTATAAGAAACATAAAAATAAACAGTTTATACATCCATGCTCATTCAAGAAATGTAAACGACACATGGTAATGACCGGTGATGAAGAAAATAGACATAAACAAACAGTAGGGATATAATGTCTTTATCCCAAGTGTACTATACTAATTATGCAGGCAGTACAAGGCGGGTAATGCACCGCAGTATAATGACCATGAGAGTATAATCGATCATGCGTTGCAATTGCATACAAGGCTTTAAGTATGCGGGTGGTACCAACTTTGTAATAGTATCGTGGATATTTCGAGAAAATATCAGTTGCAACTTGGACTTGGTGTTGGCTTGCATACTAGTGCTGTATAGAGGTTTCATTATCATTGAGCAAGTGATGGGATGAGACCAAATCGTTTTCATGTCAATTATGTGCTTTTGGTTTTGGATAAATGGGAACAGCTGAAGATTGTTTTTGCTTTGCTCAAGTGGTGCCACTATCTAAGTATGATCTATATTGAATGAATGACTTTCAACATCATTCAAGTTGCAAAACAGGGGAAGCATGTTATGTTAGCTGTTATCGAACTTTCAGGAAGGAAAAGCCAAAAGATATAAAAAAGTTCCATTGCCGGGAATCGAACCCGGGTCTCCTGGGTGAAAGCCAGATATCCTAACCGCTGGACGACAATGGATTGTTGGTTGTTAGGCAACTGATTTTGTTCACTACCGTTCTTCTAAATGATGACTAGATAAGAGCCAGATGTTTATCGTGGTTTTCGTTCATGCCACACCGCCTTTTTGGCATATATGATCTTCGACCTCATTTCTATATCTCATATTTTACGTCTGTACTCCATGTATTATGAATAGTTTATAATGTAATCACCAATGTTTGATATGTAATCATATGAACATTATGAATGTTGGAGCACTATATAATATTATTATCAACATGTTTTATACAAAATGATGAACTGGACATATTTTACAAAGGAGTACATTAGTTTGGCCATGGATTACTGTAAGGTGATTCAAGCTGTCATCTTCAACAATGCAAGTAGATGGACTCTCATGTCGACACAAGCGACGTATCTATTTTTCACTTCAGTATTTTCGATTCTATTTCTTCCAAACTCAAGCCTTTAGTCTCCGGGACAATGAGTACCACAAATGCGAGTGATAGTAATGCTATTGCTCCAAATAGGAGAAAGAGGTTTTCAGCTCCAAAAACTCCTGGTGGAGTGAAAATTAAACTGTGTCAATATAGTGATTATACAATATTCAAATCTCGAATAGGCAGTGGTGAAGGACACCTTAGGGAATAGAGAAGTTACCTTCAGTGGTGAAAAGGCAAAAGTTACAATAGCATTTGATCCAAAATTTGTGAGAACTGCAAGGCTTATGCCCTTCCCTCTTGTGCGAAGGGGAAATATTTCTGATACCATCAGCCAGCTGATGGGCCCAAACGAAATCTGGAAATTCATTACGAAATAAAATAGCATGATGGTGATCATCATTTATTCATTTAATTTATGGTAAACTAAAATGTTTTGGTAGCATACATGTTTCGCATTGTACAGATTGAACTTTGAAGTATTACAAAGTGATTTCATTAAGAGAACTAAATTCAACTTTATGTGTAAGAAAAATGAGAGTGCAGGATTACCTGATAACAGCCGACGTACACAAGCAGTGCAGCCACAGCAACAAGTGGGAATCCTGACAGAAATTTGTAATAAGCTGAAAGTAACAGAAGTGATACGGCCTGCAGGTAAAATATAGAAAACAAAGAAAATTAGCTCACACATCATGAGTGAGTTAATTATTTATATGCCAAGATGACATTAAACAAAATCAGCAGGGTATCACATACAATTCCCTGCAACACCACCAATCAGCAATGGTCTTCTCCCAAGATCGTCAACCTTTAGGACTGCAATTCCTGTCATTAGAAACTGAAAAGTGTATATGAATTTTAATTCCATAAGAGTAGATATGGCACAAGAATGTAGCATGGCACTACTCAATTACAAATTATGTGCACGGACCTTGAACACTCCAATGATAACTGAAACTCGTGTAGCATCAGCAGCTGCAGAGAATCCTGCAGTCTGGAGATTCCAGGTGCAAGAGGATGGTTAAGCAAAGATCAGTGTCATCATCTGAATTATATACTATATTCAGTACCTGAAGAATTGAACCAGCATAATAAAGCACACTAGGCTGTCCTGTTATCTGTCAATTGAATCACATGATTAACAGAGGAAGATGTTATGCACGAGAGGGCTTAGTTCTCAAATATCCTAATTTATCTGCTCGAAAAACTTTTACCTGTTGAAAAAGTACCAAACCCCCACCTATTATGAATGCTTTTAAACTTGCACCTTGAAAGACCTCCAAGATACTTCCCTCGGATTCTTGATCTCTATAAGCAGATTTCAGAGAGACAAGGGTGTCCTCAATTTGCTCTTCAGATACTTTGTCACCAGAAGGCCTGCCTCTTAGCTTGCTCAAGGCAACAATAGCCTTCTCTTTAAGTTCTTGCAAGGGACCCTTCCCTTGAACGGCTCTAAGAAGGAGCCAGCGTGGTGATGGAGGAAGAGTCCACATTCCTAATATCATACATAAAGCAATAGGAGCACTGATCCCGTACATATAGCGCCACCCACCAATAGAATCTATTTGTAAGTTACCTACAAGATAACCTAACTGCACAAATACAACTTTTATAATTTCTTCATTGTATCATATATCAATTCTTGGGAGAAAAAAAAGGAGTACCAAAATTCCAAGAACTATAGCAAGCTCCTTCAGTGAAATCAATGTTCCCCGAATCTGAGAGGGACATGTCTCTGCTATATATAGAGGTGCCCCATGCATGGCCTATACGAGAATGTGGGTCAGAATTTGGGCACGCGTCTTTGGCAATCCATATGCACAGTAACTCAGCAAGAGATTAAAAAGTGGAAATGTTTCAAAAATGCTTACTAGTCCAATACCCAGACCATAAACAAGCCGACCTGTCAAGAGAACCTCAAGGCTGGGAGCATAAGCACATAAGGAACCACCCAGTGCATACAAGAGCGCCGCTATTATAAGTTCTCTCCTCCTCCCTTCACAAACAGAACTAATTGAATAACTCCTAAAACTATTTTGAAGGCTTGAAGCAGAGTCTGTAATGATTAAAAAAAATTACCAAGAAAATCTGCCACAGGATAGACAAGGATTGAACCAATAAGTGCACCATAGAGGGAACCACTGACCTGAATTTGAGGCAATGCAATAAAGAAGACGATTATAAGAAGACAATATGACAACATATGTTACATAAAAATTGCATATGTATGAAAGCGAGAAAGTATGTACCATACCACGAGACCGAGCTGAACAGCTGAAAGACTAAACCAAGATGTGCCACTAAGCACAGCCGACTGTATAATGGTAACAGACTCAATGTTAATATGTTTAGGATGAAACTAGGAATAGTGTTCTATTAGATAGTCTTTACAGATTAAAAACAACCTGCAGTGAGATTGTAGCACCTGAAGTTGCACCAATGTCATATCCAAATAACAAACCACCAAGAGCTGGAAAGACGAATCTGGTATTGACATAGTCATTATTATATATATCCGTAATTCTTCAAAGAACAATGGTAAATAAAAAAGGGAATTGGAAAACGGAGAGTGTAGTTATATCATTGCATGGAAGCCATAATTAAGAACTAAACAATGATCAAGGACAAAATAACATTCCACTTTTTGTCTTTCAAAAATAGATCATTCACCTTTATTAATATACTGTCCTTTATTACGATTCTCTATCTACCCAATTCCACTTACTTGACCATCTCGAAAATGCTAACAAACTTGTTTCGCTTAGAACTTAGATAGTAAAGTATCAGTTAATTTGACATTGATAAACTATAACAATAAAGTAGGCACATTTGACCTCTAATTTCTATCTTTCGATACTGCAATCCTTACCAACATACAACAGCCCTTACAATTCTTATGTGCAAAATCGAATTAAGGTACAATATTCATTAGTATCATATATAGAATTCTTGAGTATGTCATCAACATCACCAACATACACCTGTCTGAATAGTCTCTCGCCTAAGCGGGGTAGGGGGGGGGGGGGTCACTTGGAAAAAAACACTGAATTAAAACATCAGAAGAGGGGAGTCCACGAAAATGCTGCAAAATACGATAATCAATGACTGAAGAAGACAATTGCAGAAAATGTACGGTAAGATGACAGATGTCCAAGTGAAAGCCTCCTCATATTTAGCTGACTTATCCGCTTCTCCTGAAGCTGCTCTAACCTTATAAAAAATAAAATAAAAATGCTAATTATTTAAAGTAAACCATATTAGCTACTACATTAACTTCTTCTATGATGTTACCTTAAGTCTGAGGTTGTTCCTTGCTAACAAAGAGGATTTGGGTAGTTTCATATTCGGACAATTGACTGAAAATATATTGCTATTTGACCATGGAGAGTGGTGAAGAGAATTAGATAAAGATGGGTGCTTTTTTTTGGATTTATGAAACAGTTGCGTTGACTGAGAATTATGCAGCTTCAGATTAACTAGAGATTGAAGAGAAGTCAAAGCCATTTTCTTCAAGACCAGAGACTTCTCAAACAATATTTCTTTCTATATATGTCGTTTTTAAATGCTAAAAATTGAACCATAAGCTCAATTTAATCTCCTTAGGATCACATATATTTTTCACTTGATTAGTGAAGAATGTGATTCGATATGTGTGTGGTCTTTGTCAGCGACTTTTTTTGGACATTTTATCTGGGACAGGTATGAAGCAATGACGAACAGTTGACACCAAAGTTGGCTTTTCGAAGGACGGTTGATAATCGATCTTTTGGCGAAAAAATGACAATTAATTTAAATTGGAGTGTAACATAATTTTGCAAACTATTGAATTAGTTCACATTTCGATCTTCGAATTGCCCCTCAATCTTCTTTCGATCACATATAAGGGGTCACATACCAACCCCGAAATCATTTGCATATTGCTCTAAAGTCCATATTCATACATTTGCCAATTTTCATGCATACATGATAACCTAAGATTAATTTGTATCCAAATATCCAGTTATGAGTCAGCGGCAAATCGAGGATGGGGAGATTTGGTACTGTTAACCACATGTTCCAAGCATACATGGAAGAAGCTAATATTCGGTAGCATCATGTCATTGTTCAATATACAAAAAAAAATTGTACCATCTGAGGCCTTGAAGCTTCCCCTCTATGTACAATCAGCCCACGAACTCGAATTTCTTCCTCGTTTTAAAGATGACAATGATAATGAGCAGAGACAAACTACAAAACAATGTAAAATCTCTGGTTCTCTCTTAGGACTAGGCTGTGTTGCTAGGCAACTGAATTCTACAAAATCAGAAATCGAACTCCCCCGTCGCCTGCAAAAAAATGAAGAGCCAGCCATAATATCATAAATGTCTACAGACGGAAGAACAAACCAAACGATAAAACTGCAACAAACATATATTAGTATTGGAAGGAAAACCTTATTGAAGAGGATGTCTTTATCATTAATGTGCATTATACCATCCTTCAAGATGCACTTCCACCTGCTCTTGGTACGAGTTACCTGCATTAATTTCAAAAGTAAAGTGAAGTCCAACTACTTCCAGACCCCATGGTTGAAGTAGGACAATATTTTTAGGGAAGCACCGAGTACCTTGTCAAACTGCGCTAGAACTAAATGTGAAGTATTAAGATCCTCGCTTTGCTCCACATCATCCAAATCATCATCATCATCATTTTCGTTCAAAGGTTCATCATCATCATCTATAACCTCATTCTGGATGACTGGAGCAGGAGTTGATGCTTGAATATCTACAGGAGTGCAAATGGAATGCAACCCTTAATGTCTTATTAAGTAACAGGGTAAATACCACAATATGTTATTGCCTTCATAATGGAAGCTTACCATGTGGTGCCGGAGTCACAATATTATAGTCCTCATTGGCAACTCCTTGATTATAGTATATCTACAAAACCCAATAATTATGAAGCCAAGTAAACAATTCACGTAGCTTTATGCATGTCAGAGCCTGGAGGTTTCTCAAAACTAAACTGATGGGATCACCCCAAACATGATTCACAAAAGACTCAATAAAAACCATAAGCTGGCATGCAGCCCAATCACCGATCAAGATACACAGTATATGTATATTGAGTGGCAAAGCTTAGGTTTCAAAGCTAACAACTCAACCTAAAACACACTCAATACTCTTCTTTTGATAGTGTTCATCTGAATTTATTACAATCTCTTGAGATGCAAGGAATAATCCATGGTTTTATTTTTTGAAGCTCGACTTGATATTCAAAATGCAACGAAGACAATATGACTCTAACCATCCTTTTTCGGTACATGAAAGTTTAGGAGGATAATACAACATGAATGTGTGGCTCTTCCATAATCTCAATCCTCAACTACCATAATAATAATCGTCGTACTCTTACAGGATAAAGATCCTTAAGAGCTAGACTACCCTAACTGGTGCGAGCATTCTGAACTCTTTCACTAATGATTTATAAAATCAGAAGTTACCTAAAAACAGCGGCCATTCTTCGAGATTGATTTATATCTTCATTTGACAAGTTATACTATTGAGCACAAGAACTCTCTGGTTAGTATGTTCTCATCGTGCTTCTTACGGGGGTGCTTGGTTAAAAATTAGACTCCCCTCCCCAGCCTCCTGGCCAAAGGACAACATACATTGATATACAACAACATGCAACAAAGCCTACGAAGAGGCTCCCTCTTAAGCAGGGCAAGGGTGGGTGGGTGGGTAATACTCAGCTTTACCCCTGTGGCGGCAGAGAGGTTGATTCGTGAACTGCAAACATTATCTACTTCACAATTGATAAGAAGTGTAGGTAGTGAAATGATCCATTTTGATTTATTCCATTATAACTATTGATATCTGGATGGAAAAAGAGTTCCTTGGAATCCATCCAACAGCTTTTGAAAGATTCATGGAAGCAGAAAATGATATGCAATGATAAAGAATATATATATATATAGCCTATAACATTCCACCAAGGTCTCATGTGTCAGCTCTAAGCAGATAATTAATTGTACTTTGGTACTAAATGGTGTCACATAAAGTCAAATCAAACAGCTTACGTTTGGAGTAGAAAGCATTTCATCATAAGGATCAGGCATCGGGCCATCAAGTTGAGGAATCTTAGATGATAACCTGATCCCTTGAACATCTATCTCTATGTCTGCAGTGGTCTGCAGAGTACCATTCCCTAAAACCTGTACGAGCAGACATCAATTAATTAGGAATCAGATTACTGAAGATTGAATTCTGTCTGTTAATCATGAATTAACAAGTTATATATAAAAATTACTTTACGATCATAATAAACTTATGAGCATTTTTCATTGGCAAGCACAAATAAGACCCAGTAATTTACTGGCACAACTGACAGATTATGATCTATGTGGTTCTTGAATCATGTACAAGCATGAGAATATTGTTTTCCTCTCTGTTTATATATACATGGTAAACTTATAACCATATCTTAATAGAGTTGTTGCCATGCCAGTGTTCTCACAACCTGACTCACGAGTTTGATTGGCTATCATGGATGTTTCTCTAAGCCAACTTGGTAGAGTTTCTTCTTTACAAATGATATTATCATGTAATGTGTATCACTTACACATAATCTTAAAAAACTAGCTTGTCACAAAAAATTTACAACATTTGTGTCTATTACAGTTAAATTTTAAAGGACCTCATACAACAAATACTATTGTTTATTCACCTCAAAGCCATCCGATATAGCATCTCCAGATCCATCCTGCTGTGGTATGTAACCTCCGGGATAGATTTGTGAAGGAATGTCATCTCGCTTCCGCTTTCCAGCTGGCATCGTAAACAAATCCTGCAACAATCATCAAGAATATCATAAATTTGTATGTGTGGCAGCTAACAGAAGATTAACCAAATCAAGTTATACTTATCATTTAACAATCACATGTATCATAGGAAAACATTGGGGGATACTCTAATATTATAACATTTGCTTTTGACAAAATCAGATTATTACAATAACGAATTAATTAATTTCAGCTATTATAAACACTCAAAACTAAGCCACCATCCACTTCATGAAACAAAATGAATATGATGCATAGAAGAGAATGATTCAGTTTCAAGTTTGATGGTCATCAAAGGGAATCATCAATTCATCATTTATCGAGCCCACAAAGAATGACTATGAGACACCTAAAGCAAAAGGGAAAGAAAGAAAAATATTAAAGGTCTAGCTGCGGTTTACTAATGTTGTAGTCACTGAACAACTGTGCAGACCAAAATAAAATAACATTTGGACAACTTTTCGTAGAAACAGAAAAGGTCCTTCAAGGTTCCACTAGTAAATAACCAAGGGGAAAGGATTTAGAAGTTTGTAGTAATCAAAAGTTTTACATGTTTCAGAGAAGTGTTGATATTATATACATTATGGATTTGTAACAAGACTGCACTTTGTAGTCAGTTAAGAAAATGAACCTGATACATCATTGGATTATATCATATATCTTACCCACCTGTGTTGAGGGTTGATGAGGTGCTCCCCTCTCACCATCTTCACGGCCTTCCACATATGCTGCAATATAACAAACGCAATCAACCATGTAGGACTGTATAACATTACAGTTCTGTTATTATCTTATATTAAACTTACCAACATTCACATCCAGAGGTGGTCTTTGGTTCAAAGCAGTGGGTGGTTGCTTCAAAAGTGAAAAGATGATTAATATAATTTAACGCGATACCTATACTTTCATGTTCAGAAACGACCGACTTATTAGATCTTAAGGATGGCAGTGGAAAAAATAAAGATATAACTACCAATTACATGACAAATCTGTGATTTTAGCAATAAACTATATAAAGGAGTGTCTACCATGTATGGACTAGGTCTCCCGAAGCCAGCTTTTGCCTCCGGAATACCAATGGCATCGTTTCCAGGAGAATAGTCGTTTGGAGTTATTGGAGTACCCCCAGTAGGAATGTTGAAGATGTCTGCTGTTCCTGGCGTATATGCTGTTCCCGGCGTATATGCTGAACCAGGCAGAGGTGTTTGGACGGTGCCAGGTAGAGGAGTCTGAGCACTTCCCGGTAAAGGAGTCTGCAATGGAGTCGACAAACAAGTTCCACAATGAAACATAAAAAAAGCTTAGCCATTAATAAGCACAATGATGATCTAATCCTTAATCTGAATAACTTCAAAATTCAATATCACAGCCCAAATCAAATGACTCACAGGGGGAAATAACATATCAGCGGTGGGAGTTTCGTACTCCTCATTCCCCTCATAAGGAACATTTAGGTCATGAACAGTACCAGGTGTGGCCTTCTGAGCAGCACTCCTATCAATTGGACCAAGAATGGCCCCAGCTTGCATCATTTTCATTTCCCATATCTATAACAAATCCAGAGACCTAATTAACTTAACTCCGACAATGAAAGCTATTGGCATAACAACTTTTGATTCAAATCAAACTTACTTGTCTCACTTAATGATACAACATTTGTTAACATCGACCATTAAAAATCAAACTGGACAATCTTTACGAAATCGAGGTAGTATTAAACATCAAAACCCCAACAATCAGCAGATCCACACTGACTCTCGCCCCCCCCCCCACAGACACACACAACAATCAATTCATACGATTAAACAACCATAAATAACAACAACAAAAAATAGTAAATTAAATTCAACAAAATTATTTCAAATAAAAAGTTACAAATAAAAATATAATATATACTCCTTGAAGCTCATTGAGGACACTCTCGCCAGCTCCGCCATTGTTGATGAACTCTTCGCGGACCTTAGTGATGACATCTTCGATGACATGGATGTACACGTTGCTCGTTGTCGAACTCGTCATTACCTCAATTTCTCCGAATTATGACAATTGATTTAGTCGGATCTGGAGTACGAGGTTGACTAAATTGGTTAAGTCAACGGCAATAGGGATTCAGAAATCGTTATGTGGTCAAAATGTTCGAGGGAAATGAGATTAAATGGTGGAATATAAATAGGTTTGCATCTTTATATATAACAGAATGGATCCACGTGTAGGGGTGTTATGTTTGAGTTTTTTGTTAGAACCAATTTAATGGGATTAGAAAAATCTAAATTTAAATTTGGATCATTAGATATTGGTTTATTTGATGGTTTTTGCACATATGTGGAGGAAAATTGAAACCGAACCGAAATTGAACCGAAAAGAACCGATTTTTTTTGGAATCGATCCGAACCGAACCGATTTCAGTTTCCCCATCCGTTCGACTTATGAGGGAACCGATAAAAATCGAACCAAACCGATGGCTAATTTTATCTATAAAAAAGTAAGTTTATTAAATGATAATTGGCTAGAGGATTTAATATTGTTCATTATTAAATGTGATAATAATAAATATGTGAATACGTTTTAAGCTAATAATATATGGATACATATATACATATATTTAAAAAGTGTTTTCGTGTGACGAATGTGTATACAAATGTCGAAATTAGTTTTAAAAGGAGCTCGTTAAACTGATATAGAGTATATATATTTTTGGAACTTAATTATAAGTTACTGTTAATATAAACAATACTAATTACATTTAGATTTGAGTCCAAAAATAATAATAATATTAGCTAGGAACGAACAAACCCAAAATTTCAATGACGAAAGTGAGTTCAAATATAAGTCCAAAACATGAGGCCCATAAACCGGTCCAGAATCGAAATCGAACCGGAACCGATATCAACCGAACCAATTTCGGTTCCGTCTGCCACAGAACCGATGATGTTGGTTAGGTTCTTTTTTTAATCCAAAACCGAACTGAACCAAACCGTTCACAACCCTAGTTTTTTATTATACAGTTGAATACTATTGAATCTAAGCGCACACTAGCAACGATAACAATAATCAAATGGACTCTCACACTTGTGAGGAGGTCCTGCTTTGGTATATATAATAATGATAATACAAGAGTTTACAATCGACACAACTCTAAGTATTTATAATGAACACAACTCTAAGTAATTATCTACATCAACTAATTCTTATACCAAAATACAATAGTTATCCCGAGATAAGCTAATATAACTAATATAACTAATATATCCAATACTCCCCTCACAAGCTGAAGGCGGGCGAGACGCGAGCCGAAGCTTGTCCCGAAAGAAGCAAAAACGCATGGTCGAGAGTGGCTTGGTGAGTAAATCGGCAATTTGATCCTTGGTGGAAATGAACTGAATTAGGAGCTCACGACGAGCGACCTTTTCGCGAACGAAGTGATAATCAATCTCAATGTGCTTGGTGCGAGCTTGAAAGACCGGATTTGTAGCTAAATACGTAGCCCCAAGATTGTCACACCATAGAGTAGGAGGCTTGGGAAGAGTTAACTTGAGTTCTCCCAAGACAGCCATAGTCCAACAAACTTCAGCGACACAATCGGCAAGAGCCTTATACTCAGACTCAGTAGATGAACGAGCCACGGTCTTTTGCTTTTTGGACTGCCAGGACACGAGATTGGACCCCAAGTAAACCGCATAACCACATGTGGAGCGGCGATCATTAGAGGAGCCAGCCTAATCAGCATCACTGAACGCCTGAATAGAGAAGTCTGTGGAGGGCGAGATGAGCAAACCCAGATGAAGAGTGGCCTTGATGTACCTGAGAATGCGTTTGACCAACTGGAAGTGATCACTAGTACGAGCATGCATATGTTGACAACAAAAGAGATGTCGGGACGCGTCAGGGTAAGATACTGCAAAGAACCGACGAGCTGTCGAGGGAGTATTTTTTATTTAGTTCATACTTATATATATATATTAATGTTTATGTTTATTCATATTTCTTTTAACATATATTCTCTCCGTTCTTTTCTATTTGTCTTTGTAGCTATATGCACATAGACTAAGGAAAATAAAAAGTATTCAAAAAGATGAAATCACATTGAAAATGTAAAATGACAATCAATTGAAATTATATAATTGATTAGTTGATAACTTAATAAGAAAAGTAATCGAAAAGTATATTGAAAATGTTAATTTGTAATTAATTATGCCAGAAAGACAATTATTTAGAAACAAAAATTAAGTTAAGAAGACAAATAAAAAAGAACGGATATAATACAACTAATCTTGTTTTTTTTGAGTTTTTATATCGTTGCTTAAATGTTTATATAATGTTTTCAAAAATGTTTCTTAATTTTATAATTTCGAAACTATATTCGAAAAACTCTTTTGAATCATGGTGACAATAGGTTGTGATTTATTTTTTCAAATGTGATTGTAAAAAGAAAAAGAAAGCGAGTATGTTTAATTGTTTTTAGATACATGAAGTTTATTGATATAGTGTGCATATAGTGTGCATATAGTGTTGCCCGTTAGCTATGCAGACAACATGCTAAAAACAGTGAACCAAATATAATCCCCCACAACCCCTCGCACTATCCACTCCCTTGCATCAGCTGGTCTCTCTCCCTCACAAACCCTAACAAAATGTCTGGCGGATTTTTTCGAGTAAGTTCAACAAATTCGCTCAATTTATACTCAAATCGATTTAATTCAACGAAGTAATCAAATTCCCACTATAATGTTTTCATGATTTGATTACTAATTTTACGATTTTGTTGTGTTACATGAAACTAGGGCACTTCTGCTGATCAGGATACACGATTTTCCAATAAGCAAGCTAAACTGATGAAATCGCAGAAATTCCCACCTGAACTGGAGCATCTGGTATGATATGCTCTCCCTCTTTGCTTCATTTGTGTTGGTAGTTTAAAATGCTTCCTTTATCTTTAATGATCGTCGAGTTTGGTTTTCAATTGTAAAAAATAAAGAACTGTGTGGGCGTAATAGATATGTGTAAGTATGATTCGAATCGAAATTATGATGGTGGTGGCAAAATAGTTTGGAAATGGTGTGTAGCAGAATATTTTGAAAATGGTATCTCTTGATATAATTTTAACCTGATATTATACGACATTTGTTTGATTTTCAATGGTCAGAATTGACAAACTTGGCGATGTACTTAAGTTTGCATGTTGATAGAGGTTGAAAATGTTGTATTTTGATGTAGTTTTGACTTAATACCAAACTTTTGAGGTTAAAATTTGGAAAGTTAACCATCAAAATCTGAGACTTAAAACTAGACAATCTTCAGGAGATGGAGGGAGTAATGGCTACAGTTTTGTGCACTTCAGGTGTGTGTCTATTTGATGTGTGTTGCCCAATTCGTAGTGTATTGGTTGAGGAAGTCTATTTGGACATTGTTATTGGGTGATTAGTAGTGAACATTAAGTGGAGATAATATATTACGAGGACAATTTTGAAAATTGGTACAGTAGGAAGTAGATGGTTGTGGTAAGAATATGAGATGGGGAGTGTTTGAGGTTAACTTGTTAGTTAGTTTAATTAGTACATATGATTTTCTTCAGTTTTACTGAATTGTGTTGAATTATGTATTAGTGGTGCAGCTCTAACTGTGTTGTTTAATGGTGCATTCCAGGTGGATATGGCAAAAGTGAAAATAGAAGTGTTGAAACCATGGATTGCGAATCGGGTGACTGAGTTGATTGGGTTCGAAGATGAGGTCTTGATCAATTTCATTTACACTCTTCTAGATGGAAAAGTAAGTATAACCATTTTCACGTGCATTTTAATAATTTAATGTAATGACAGCTAATAACTCTTTTCTATGTGAAGAGTGATTGTGGGTGTCACCACCTTCAATTGTATTCTAAGTATTGCTTACAGGTTTATTTAAATCAGAATCATTTGCTACTCTCTTGTTTATTAATTTAATTGTTGATGTATGTTGATATAGTTAGTTAATGGGAAAGAGGTTCAGATTTCGTTGACTGGGTTCATGGAGAGAAATACTGGGAAGTTTATGAAAGAACTATGGTCGCTACTTCTAAGTGCACAACAGAATGCTAGTGGTGTGCCTCAGCAGTTTCTTGATGCCAAAGAGGAGGAGACGAGGAAGAAGCAGGTGCAGTACTTTTATAATTTATTTTATTTCATTTACCTTTTCTTGGTTCTATCATCAGTACTTGTACTTTCCTTCGTTTTAAATGTATATCGGTTGTTATAGGTGGAGACTGATCGCATAGCAAATGAAATTGAACGGAAGAGAGAGAAAGAAAAGCAAGAAATGGAGGGAAGGTCTTATAAGAAGATGGTAACTAGTGTATTTTCCATCCCAGAGTTTATTTCGTGTAGTTTGTTTTTGTTTTTAACTTGCTTTTGTGTTTGATGGCATTCAGCTTGGTTCTGCAATTATTTGGGTTCATGTCCTTTACCTCGAACTACTGTAGGATGGTGATGCTGATAATGGTAGGGACAACAATGCTTCACTGGAACAATCGAAGCGTCAGTATAGGACTTCCAGTAGACGGTCGGCAGATGAGGAGAAGGAATCAGATGAGAGGAGTGGCTCAAGAGGAAGGGGCAGGTTAGATATTATGACAAATTTTGAAGTTTATACCAGCTTGTTTTCAGTGTGCAATGTTTATCTCTTTTAAGAAATAAATTTATTCTGAATATGTCCCTGAGTGTACGACTTGTAGTATTCAGTAAAGCTCTTAGATGGACAAGTCGCTACACTGCAAACACATTGCTATTTGATTAGAACACATTGTGAGTTTACTTTCCATTACAAGCAGATTATCCCTTTCCAAGAGCTTCGGCGTTAACTAATACTGGTCCTCCTGTCGCCTCTAAAACATATATGACAGCTATTCATGTTGAAGTAGAGTATTATTTTACCATGCAATTAGCTCGTCTGCAGATGGTTCTATTGTGCTCCTACACTTATCTGGTATAAACTCCTGCTTCAAGACTTGTCATCTTATCAAACTGAGTCCTTAACATTCTCTCGACATAGATTTGATCATACTTGTGTAGCTAAATGGTTAGTATGCCCATTCATATTTACTATTAATATTGTAAATGGATTGCATATGTAGGACACTTCCAAGGGCAGACCTATGGTGTTTGCCGCATCAGATCATTTTCTATGATAAATATATATGTTTCACATCCTACTCTGAAGCAGATAAATAGTGACTCGTAGGGTTCAACCTAATGTTTGATCATCATTGTTCAAAATACCACGTGATTTGTTGTGTTACTATCTCATTCATTATATCTGACAATCTATTTAATTTCCTATATGTCCAGTGGCCCTCGATCTCCACGATCTGCTGATATTTCCCCTCTCTCAAGGTAAACATCTTGCCCATGCCTTTGTAGTGCCTTCAAATGACAATTGTTATGTGGGGGGAACATCATTCATAGTTGACTGTTTTTGTGCAGGCATAGGCGAGCAAGGTCACGTAGCAAGTCATATTCTAATTCCAGAAGTTCCTCCAAGTATGTTGTTAACAGTATGGTTTTTTTCAATACATTAAATTCATAAATTACAAGTTTGTTGCATCAGAAGCCAATTTGCTAATATGTATGTTTGAGTATTATACAACTGGTTTTCTTTCATCACTTTCAGTTCCCTGACTCTCTTGGTTATTGTGATTTTTCAAATCTCAGCGAGAGACGCAGATCTAGAAAAGCATCTCAATCACCCCAGTCAAGAGGTAGGTCAATATCTTCTGAAAGAAGGGATCGATCCCCCCCGAGACGTTCCATCTCACCTCGCCAAAGGCGATCTCCAAGACGTTATTCCTCTCCTCCAAGGCGTAGGTATCCTAATTCTAGGAGAAGATCGATATCACCATCACGATACCGATCCCCTTCACCAAGACGTCAGAGGATGCAGTCTCCACTAAGGCGAAGGTATCGATCTCCCATTAATCGCAGGTCTCGTTCACCAGTTCGACGTAGGTCAAGTTCACAATCACGGAGTATATCACGTTCACCAGTGCGCCGAAGATCCCCAGGCTTGCGTCGACGTTCACGAACTCCAGTTCGACCGCGATCCCCAATTTACTCAAGGCGCAGGTCCCCACCGGTGCCTAGACATCAGTATCGTAGATCTCCCCGTCGCAGGTCTCCTTCACCACTTCGACGGCGATCACCAACCTCCCGCAGAATATCAGTATCCCCTGTTCGTCGACGGTCTCTATCACCTCAAGATTTAAGTTCTCCTTCAGCTGCTCCTCAAAGCTCACCATCTCCTCCTATTAGGAGGTCACCTGAAGCCAAGAGGAGATCAGCTGCCAAGTCTCCTGTTGGAAGGACCAGGTAACGTATTGTTTTCAGTATTTTGTATCTTCAAGAAAACACCTGTGTGGTCCCGAATTTAAAAGGATCAGGTAATTTACTGTTAAAGATATTATATTTCAACATGAAACAAATACTCTTGCATGGTTAGCTGAAGATTAATGGCCCATCTTATTTCTGAATTACTTTGAGCAATCACTAGCTTCAAAATAAGTGTGATCATAATCCCTGCTGCAGAGGTCGTGGCAAGTACTCTCCTGCTCACATATCTTCGCCAAGTGAGGATGATGATCGCCCTATTAAGATTCGTAGAGGATCTGATTCCACAGATCGGCATCCTAATTCACCTGCACCATTGAGATCGTCGCAGAGGGACTCATTTGTTCGTAATGGTTCAGGCAGGAAGTCAACACCTTTGCCACCTCCACCGTACCGCTCTCCTTCTCGTTCAGAATCTCCACCTGTTGAGAGGGGAGACCATACTTTAGAAAGGTTTGTTCTTATTTTTTTATATATGTGGTATGTATGGTGAACCTTATATATGGGTCATAAGCTGCTACTACACTTCTCAGGTCCAAGGGCTCTTACGACCACCCAAATAGTATAACAAAGAAGAAAGTGATTCATGGCGATTCTGATTCTAGTATGGATGGTACACTAACTCAGCATAGCAGGTTAGTCCAAACAAATAACCTATTACGCTCTCGGTTATGTTTAGATGTACAGGACGTTTCTGTTTTTGTACTTGGTAGTGTGATAATACTTTTTAATGATTATGCCATCTAGGGATACTCATGATAAGAATCGTGTATCACGTGATAACCTTGAACGGTCATCTGACAAAGTCCTAAGAGAGAATAAGTCACCCGAAAACATAGCAGATGATCATACTGGCAAAATACAGAATCACTCTAGTGGGGCAGGATCAAGAAAGAGAGTTGAAGTCCTTAAGAGGTTAGTCTTTTTTTTTATTAACTTCACCATTCATGACCATATTATACATGCTATTGAACATAAGAGAAGATAATTATGTTATTCTTTTTATATTTGTGTAACGCAGTGAAAGGCCTGAGAGACTGGATCGTGAGACTTCAGATAAAAAAGAGTTACCTAGGAACCACAGAATCACTTCTTCAAGGAAAAAGGAAAAGGAGGCAAATGACGAAGACGGTGACAGAACTAATGATAGCAAGGGCCCGAAACAGATATCAGAGGTGCCTAAGTTGGCTCTCAAAGGGGACAGGCATGAACGAAGGGGTCCAGTGGATTCCAGGTCAGATGAAAGTGATAAGGAGATAAACAAAGGCAAGGATAAAAGGAAGCATAAGAAGGCAGAGATAGAAGAGCTAGCTTCAGATGATGATTCAAGTTCTGATTCTTACTTAGGAGATAGGAAGGACTCTAAGAGAAGAAGAAAAGAGGAGAAAAAATTAAAAAAGGAGGAACGTCGTCGTAGGCGAGAGGAGCGGCGGAGGAGAAAGGAAGAAAAGCGGGCAGAGAAGCATAGACGGAAGTTGACCGACACTGCTGCTGCTCCTTCAGATTCGGATTCCTCTGATGGTGAACGTATCAGAAATCAGAAGCGTTCAAGTGGCATAGAACACAACGAAGCTGATCCAAAAGATCTTGAGATAGCTTTGAGGGAGAAGGCTCTTGAATCGCTAAGAGCAAAAAAGGGCATTGGTCGTTGAAATTTTGGGATTCCTAGCTTATAATTCGCTGTTACGATATAGTTATTTACTCTTTCAACTTTGCTATTTTATTCGGTTTGTGTTGTATTGTCATTTAATGTAGTCTGTCTTTGCTGGCAGCTGAAATGGATGTTTAAGCGTTTCCTGCATATCTTGAGTGCTGATCTTGCTGCTGATAGTTTTAGCTGGTAATTACCTACTCTTTGCTGCCGCCATGATCCCATGGTATGGTTAGAATCTGTAAGACAAGTGGATCTAAATAATCTTTTCTACTTTGTGTATGACTCAACCCCGGCTTAGTTATATTTCTCGTTTGATTACGAAGTCTGCTGTTTAATAGCATATTGCAATCTTTTACTTTTGATTGTGTAAAATCGGTGTAGACTAGTGTTTTTTGGTAAAATAGATTAATGTTTTTCTAGTGATTATGAAAAATGTATTTAAATTAACATTGTTGTTAGTGTGCCCCAGGTTTTTACCTCTTCGCATTATTTGTTGAGGTTGAAATTGTTTCAGATAGCCCCAAAGGCATTATTTACTCCCTGAATACACTTGTTACTAAATTTGCTTCTTGGTTAATTGATAGATCAAAATAATATCAAGTAACACTGGGTTGCAAACAGAAGTATATCTCCAGATATTAAATTTGAATCAGGTAAATTGTTCTCCTAATTTTAATGCTCCGGCCTCTAGGATGGTTGAGCTAATTCTATAAATTATGGTTTGTTTTCCTTCATGGTAGGGCAGTCCTCTTTGTTGTAGTTGCTAGTTATGGTTTTTTATTTATTTAATAGTTATGTCGTAGTGTCTCCTCCCTGGATCTTGGTATGTATTTATATGGAACCTAAATTGCATCGTCGTTGTGAGGCTACTACTATCAATGAATTTAGTCTGCACTGAGACAACTTTGAATAGCTTGAAGATGGCTTACTTTCAGCTTTGGGGTTATCTTGGGGCGTTTTGTTTTTGTCGTAGTAAGAATATTGGATTACTTAAATGATAATGGAGCCCTGCATAGATTCTCTATTGCTTCGTCGTACTTGTTGATGCTCAAGAGAGTTGCTTCTGCTGCCATGGATTTTGACATTTCTGGATGTTATGTTCTATGAATAGAATAGGACATGGTTATTATCTCATCAGTGAAAGATATTAAAACATGCTCCAACAGTCGTGACTAGATAGTTATATATTACTTACATTTGCAAATCTAATGATCTCTTTTATAACTTTGCAATGTATTTTAATTATTTTTATGTAAATTTTTATCTTAAAATACAATGTTGATTTATAATTGGTGAAACTTTATCTATATGATTCAGTAATCTAAGAGTCGCCTCAAGAAACATATGATAAGGGTGTTTAAATGCAATCTTCTTTTCTTTAAATTACTGATTTTGCAGCATATTCCTTGGGTTATTAACTTTTAATACGTCATCTGTGGGTACTCTTTGTGAAAATGTCTTGTTTTGCTTATACACTCGCTATATTATTATTTGGTTGAACTTGTTTTATATAGTTTGTCGTTGAATTGTTGATAGTGAGAGTAATGTTAAAAATCCACTCTTCTTCTTGTTTATACCTTGAAATATGATTCAGAAAACGGCAATCAAATAAAATATGATATAAATTGTCACACCAAATAAAGAAACATTTGATGCAGGAAAGACAATAGGGGCTGTGTTCTTAACCAGAATTTGTGGGTTAAAGTTTGTCATTATAGAAGGTGATGGTGAATATAGCACTGACCACTTTCATCCCATCCCTTCTCTCGAAGTTCATGTAGGTCATTTATACATTCGAAGATTTGGTGAAACATATACATAAGGTTATATATGCATGTTGGTTTGGTACACTTTGGTACTTTACATAACCAGGCACCAGTGTTAGCTCGACTCTTAGAAAACTCGACACCGTCTCCAACTGTATTGAAGCTGGTGAGCCAGCTGCATCGTGCGATATCTGAAATAGTTGGATAACTGCCAAACTTGTAATGTTGTTTTAGTATAACCGAAATAGTAAGATAACTACCAATCTTTTAATATGTTGTTTTAGTATGTGGTGAAATCAAATTTTTTTTCTTTGAGTAATAGGAGTGCATACATTAATAGACATATCACGATATGAACGATAGTAATAGGATCTTCTCAATTCATAATTTAACGCATCATCAAAATTTAGAGGTTCATCCAAATGCTATCTCGACATACATGACTAAACATGTTTCTTTTCATTCTTTATTTGACGGCTTATTGGCAATTTGTCCCATATACTATCAAATTAGTTTCAATAGCCCTTTTCTTCAACACACCTCACCCCCACCCGCACCCCCACCCCCACAAGCCAGCGCCCCAGAAAACAGCAACCGCAGACTAATCTAGGGCCTATTCTAAGGCCTTCAAGACCCGGCTAATCTGTTGAATAGTGACAGAGTCCTTCCAAACCCAACAGACAAAGGAGACGACAATTATAAATGGAAACGAGTAATTAGTAGGGTTGTATACGGACCGAGCTATACCTAATGTAATTACGTTTGAGTTTGGTTCACAGGAGGTTGAACCAGACCGAACTGTTGCCAACTGTGCGAACAAGTTCGGTTTGGTTGGCAAAAATGTTCAATGCGATTGAATATTTGAGCGGATGAGAGATAGACTCATGAGTAATGAGTAGGAAATGAAGAGATATGAAGTGGAAGTGATTTTTCTCGACTTTAGAGTATAAATAAGAAAAAATTCTCTATTAATATGCGAGCCGAACTAAATCGAACTGTTTGATTTCGAATCGAATAACCCGAGCCGGATCGAACCTTTTACGTTCGCTCACAACCCTAGTAATTAGGAACCACATAATAGGAGAAGCTTGATATCAGGATAATAATGAAGAGCCTTGTTCCAAAATCCAACTAGAACAACAAAATTACAAATAAGAGCCTAAATGGAGAAAAAATTAAGCTAAAACTAGCCGAAGAAAGAAACTTGAACCAAATTAGATGGCCACCAGTCCACCACATATAAGATGAGTCAACAAGAAACTTCCTAAAAATCCCAGGCCCAGCCCATCTATATCCAAGCATCTGACTAGTTTGAGTTATTAACATCATGGTCCATGGAGTATGTTTTAACCCATCTATATCCAAATTAGATGGCCACCAGGTGCCTTTATTAGTAAATAGTAAAGCGTAAAATTTAGTCCAAGGTGAACAAGTAAAATTTACTTCAAGGTGAACAACGCGAAACGTATTATTACCTTCGTCCCTAAAAGATTATCACATTTTGACTTTTGTTGGTCAAACATAATAAAATTTGATCATGAATTATTATTAAACGATAAGAAATAGTATAGCCTTGTGAGACCTTGTTGGATTCGTCTCAATATATATTTTTGAAATGTCAAGTTTTTATAATTTTTTCACATGTAAAATAATATATATTTACATTTTAAATCGTATTTTGTTGACCACTAAAAGTCAAAATGTAATAATAATTTAGGGATTGAGGGAGTATTACATTGAAAACTCACAAATTTTATTGACACTAGTAATACCCAACAATTTCTTTCGTCGATTGGTGGCACAAGTTTCAATTTGTGTGATTCAATCATACGTGGTCCACAATTTATTGGCAACGATGGGAGAGAAGGTGTTTAGGATCCTAACATAAAGATAAAGTAAACAAAGTGGGTCATCAATTATTTTTTATGAGTGTGAATAAGAAAGATGTTCGTATATGTATGTTAACAGTACTCACATCAGATTATTCGTAATTTTTTCCTAAAATTAACTCTTTATATCACTTTATCAAATTTAGATAATACTTATAACTTTTTCACAAAATTAGATTTCCTATTTACACTCCTCAAATTAACTATTTTTATATTTTCAGCTAAAAATTTAAAATAAACTCTAAATATTGAAGACAAACTCAAATTATTTTAATATGAAGATGAGAATTATAAAATTTGAAATAAATTAATAATTATATTTTTTTGGAAAAAGAAATTAAAAATGAATAAAGTTAAAATATATTTATATTTTTAAGTTTCAAATAAATTTTTAGCTTTAATATGAAATAAATTAATAATTAGTATTGATTTTGAAAAACAAAAAAGATGAAAATAAGAAAGTTTGAACGAAATGGCAAAAATTAATGTAATGGAGGAGAATAGAGAATTTGTAGGGAGTCCCCATCTTTAGGATTTATTAGGATCTCTAAAGTTTTGATGTGGACCACCTTAAGATAAGGATTCTGAAAATGTTTCATTTTGTTAACTCCCTCCCAACTTTAGAGATAAAGAGATATTTGGGGTATCTACTACTAATGCTCTAAGATAATAGAACTAGAACAATTTGTACGTCTACTATAATTATAATTTATATATATAATTTGGGGTAGAGTTGAGAAAATGTTATTTAGGGGGCAATTTGGGTGAGAGTTTTCAAGACTTCATGTGTAACATTTTAGATAATTTTGCCCAATATTGATGAAGAGGGAGTACTTTCATATCATATGTCCACTTTACTTTTGTTTAAAGAGAAAATTTTAAATTCATCTTAATTGTGTATTTTTTCCTTCAAATTAAAATGAAATTAATTTAGGATTTTTATTTTAGAAAAAGTAAACAATAAAATAGAATGAAAGAAGTAACAAACATATTTTGAAATGGGTTAGTGGTTGTAGCAATCACTCATGTTATACAATATTACTAATTCATCACCCATATTTCAAAACATATTTTCAATCACCATTATCACCTCTTTTTTCATTATGTTATTGTATAATAATACGCGGTGAACTCGAATTTGAGAGTGAGTTATATCAAATTTTGTTTTTTGGTCTCTCCCTTCTCCTAAAAAAGTGTATACAATATCACGATAATATACCCTACTAAAAACTCACGTGTATACTCAAATAAAAACAAATGAAAAATATACAATCGAAGAAATAAACGAAACGTATATGATTAAAAGAATGCATTTCACTTTTGTTTTTGTAGTAAGTATATAAGCATGTGGTGAATATTACGAAGAATTAAGAGGCCGATTGTTCTCTCGCATAATCGGCGAGGTCCCGTAAATCCTTGCACTGTTAAGATCTTTCATAATACTCTCTCCGTTCGTAAAAGATTGTCACATTTTAACTTTTGTTGGTCAAATATTATAAAATATAATTACAAATTTTGTTAGATTCCTATCGATATATATTTTTGAAATATTAACTTTTTATAAATTTTTTCGCATGTAAAATAAGAGATATCTATGTTTTAATTTTTATTTTGTTGACCATGAAAAGTGATAATGTGACAATCATTTAGTAACAAAGGTAATATCATTTTATTTTAAACCATTATCATGATAAAACTCAATATTTACATAAAATTTGATTCGAGTGCTAAATAAAACACAGAACATAGTTACGTGAATAAACGAGTAGTTGAGAATGAGAATAAATAAACAAAGTATGCTCAAACACGTGGATTCTCTTAATGACTCAATCATTAAAAGAGTATGAAAATCACTGATCCTAAAACATTTATTTCGAAATTAAATTAAACTACTGTACTATGAGTTAATGAAAAAAATTAAATAAATGAGTTAATGAAGGAAGATTAAAGTCGAAAAAATGTGGTGCATAGATGTTCGGCGATGAGAAGCACGTGGCGTACGCCCCTGGAAATGGAAGTCCTAGTTTTGGAGTGATTCTGAATTCTGATGTCCATCCGTCAACGATGTAGACATATATGTCCCACCCGTCAACATCATATCATGCTACGTACCCCCCTCTCACCCTCCCCCACCATCCCAAACAATTACTTCTATCTCAAAATATTTCCCCAATTTTACTTTTTACTATCTTTATATATGACTTAAAATGTAAATGTTTTTAGTTTTATTTTCTTTATCCTTTGTTTTAATTTTTCATTTATTATATTTTTGAAGTTAAAATTTAAAAAGTTTGATCAAAAAATTTCATTAGTTGATAAAAGATAAAATAGTCATATGACATATTGTTAGCTTCATTTAAATTTAAATTTTTAAATATCAATTTATTATAATTTTTATTCAAGTAAATCTAGAAATATTTATGTTTTAAATTGTATTTATGTAATGTGAAAAGTCTAACGATTGTTCCTTCAAAACGGGATGGATGGAGGGAGTAATTTCTTTAGGATTACATGAAATTTGATATTTTAAAAATATACTCAATATTGAAACGAATTTAACAAAATTTTACATGACTATATTATTTCTTATAGTTAACAAAATTTTGTAATCAAAATTTTCGAGCTCAACTCTTCCAAATAAAAAATTAGCTAGCCAAATAATCTGAGATGGAAGGAGTAGTACTATTTCCATGGTCCATTGAAATTTTTATTGTTTTTAAAAATTGAATGAACTTTGAAGTGTGTTTAATCTTATCCTGCATTAAATAAGAAGCACACATAGTATTTATATTTATTGTATGTTAATAACATCATTAATGAAGGAAGGGTGAACTAAGTTTTCTAAGAGTTATGCAAATCGGGGTAGAAAGGTTCAAGAAATAGTAAAACATAATGTTTATATTTTCTCATTAGAAATTAAACTACAGTAATTTTTAAGTGTGGTCAATCTTATCCTTTAGTGAATAAGTTGTAAAATAACAATATATTAGTAACATCATTAATGAGGGGGAAAAATATAAGATGATTGTTCTAAATATTGTGCAAATTGAACTGGATACTAGCTAGATCTGGACGGAAGAAATACTAAAAAGTGATGTTTTTATTTCCTTATTGGAATTACATTAATTTTTAAGTGTATTTAATCTTGTCCTTCATTGAATAAGGAGTACAAATATTATTTTCTTGTAAATAAAATCATTTTATATTAATAACATCATTATTAATGAAGGGTAATGTGATGAATAGAACTGGAGTATTGGCATTGGCATCAGCTAGATTTGCACAGAATGAGTAATAAACTAATAAAACAAAGGGGAGTTTTTATTTCTTCAATATTTATTTCAAATTCAAACAATATGTTATACTTTTTGCAAAAATAAATTTTATTAATATAATATCATAGCTTGTTTATTTTGTTTTCAAAATTAATCTTTAATATTTGTTAACTTAAATATTCCTCGATAGAGTATAACATAAACTAATACTACCACATAAAGTGTACATTCTTCATCTTAAGAAAAAAATAGTTTTACATAATTTGATTGTAATTTTAATGATCTCCTTTGTCATTCAAGTTATAACTTTTTTGCACAATTATCATTGTTTATGTAGTGCAATGATCTTAATAAAAGTTACGAATTGGACAAGTATCAATTAAATATAATGTTACTTAATTATCTTAAACGATCATGTAGATTTTCCCTAAACAATCTTAAACTTCCTACTTAAACATAATATCACATGGTATAAATATTGGTCAAAAGCTCACGAAGCATAGCTCAATCGGTAATAAATAGAGTGCAAAGTATCAGTATAATTCAGGTTCAATTCTCTTAAAAATTAAACTGTATTGATGAAGCGAATAACAATGAAGCTCTGATTCTTTAATCAGGTGAGTCACATATCCAGTGGCATTCGCTGATCATTTTGAATTAGTTCAGCAAGACTCGCCTCCCTCTCGATGATCAGGAATGCAATCCAAACTGGGTTCAGAGGGAAATCACAAGGTTTCAAATATGAAAACAATCTCACTTTTAGTTTCAGTTTTGTTACCATCCATCTGGATTATCAAAGGCTTTACTCAGCTCTAATGAATAATAGGTACCCCTATCCCAGGCAAAGTTTGTGGCAGTGTAATAAATGACTATTTTATGCGGTTCGAGAGCAGTACGTTAGTATTATTAGTATTATGGTTTCATATTTTTTATAAATACTCGTCAAAACAATGATTTAGCTAGTGATATTCACATTTGAAAAGAAGTCTCACCAAAGAGGTACTACTAACTTCTCTTGGTAAGAACACTCACATCAGCTCCCTCATATTTTCTATATAATTTATTTGTAACCGCCATTTTTTTATTTATTTTTGGCACTAACATTATATGTTTGTGACTTAGCAGCTTCCCTATTATTCACCAAATATTAGAACTAATATTTCAAATATATAAATATTTTTAAAATTTTCAGCAACTACATCTTTTAAAGCGCGTACGTGACTCAAATAACTTACGAATAAATTGTAGATTTTCTCATAAGATGTCAATAAATTTTTGCAAGGTAATTCTTTTATTTTAAATTTAAAAGTAATTTTTAATCTATTTTGTAGTTCAATAACTTCAATACTATTACTTACTTGAAAACACAACTTGCCTTTCAACCTTTGAATAAAAAATAAATTGATTTAATTGAAATCATTAGTAAAGAAAATGGCGGTAGAATTTTGGAGATAGAGATCGAAAATAGAGGGAAGTGAGCAGATTCTTTGAGGGAAGAAGAGAAAATTGTGGTAACTGCAATATTGGCGCTGGTGAATATTTGTACTATTAATTGGTGTGTGAAAAAAAATTGTGGGCCCAAATTATTTTAGGGAACTGATCTAGCACTACTTTTTTGTATTCTTAGTTTTTCAAGTCCAAAAATAACTTTTGAGGGAGCTGATATAATTATTCTAACTGATTGTACAATAAATAATTTGTGATTAAATGTGTAATATATTTTATATCGATGTATATAATTAACTAATTTTGAGATACATTTCTAATCTACTCACTGGTAATCTACATCGTTATAAAAGGGGTATATTATATGAGTTTTAGTTAGTTTGAATAAAGAAATGAAAACAATCTCGTACAGTACGATGAGAACACGCGTCCCACACCTAAACACAGTGTTCCAAAAGCACACGTCGCTGCCCTTCTTCTATTCTCATAGGACCACATGCTTCTCCGACAAACATTTAACGTGCTGCTTTCTCATTGGTCGTCGTGTTCTTCTCCCCTCTACACGTGTTCCCTTTTCCTCGACGAGTGTCTCATCCCTTACTGACAGATGAACGGCCCAGATTAACTTACTTGCGTTTTACACAGAAGTTGTACGAACTTAGTTTTGAATTATTTCTACTCCCTCCATCCCAAATTGTTTGGGTCATTTCTATTTTGGGAGTCAAATTATGACAATTTTGACCATTAATTCTCACTAATAGCTAAGAGATAAAATAGTCATATTGGATATTGTTAGATTCGTCTCAATGTATACTTTTGAACTATCATTTTTTTATAATTTTTTCGCTTGTAAAATTATAGATATTTACGTTTTAACTTGTGTCTAGGAGACCGTGTAAGTCAAAATAAGACCAACAATTTGGGATGGAGGGAGTACTTCTTTTTGTGTTTGATTGCCACGTATAGTAGAGTGGGCAATGGTCTTCTGGTCTAAATGGAAATGGAGGGAATAAATATACAGTAAAGTTGGCTAACACTATACTATACTATACACACCAAAATAGTATTTCTTTTAAGTGTAAAATAATGATTTTGTTTCTAATTTAACTATCTTTTTTACTGTTATTTAAAAATAAAGAGATAAAAGAATATCGAATGACTCAATAATTAAATTTTTTTTTATAATTTAGAAATTCTAAATGCAAGGGGATAAATGGATAGTTGTTTAACAACAAAATAGTACTATTGTGGTGTGTAGTTAAAATATTCTAATTCAACCATAAAAATCATTCAATTACTACTACGACTTTTGTAGGGTAAATTTATTTTAGTTGATGTATTTAATTCTCCAACCAAGTTTCCATGCATTAATTGACAAAAAGTGAAAGAGAATTTCCACACTCAACATTCACCTTTCTTGCCATGTGTCCTTCTAAACCTCCCTTTGTTACATTCAACAATTTTCTCGTTTCTCATACTCCCTCACTATTTATTCTCTCCTACACCTCTCTATGTTGAATCTTTTTTTTACTCCCATGAATACATTATTATGATTTTTTTCTCAAAAACAATTAAACTAATTATTCAATTTTGCTACTTTTAAGGTCTTGTGGTAGTAGTATAAGTTGATGGCGGAGATATGTTCTGGGCTTGTAAAAGAAACCGAATTATCGCCGCCGTATGAAAATTCAAGGGCGGCGAGGCGGCGGAGAATGGAGATGAGGCGGTACAAGGTTTCATCAACTACTACTTCTACTACGATTGTTTCTTCTTCGGAAACCGAAAGCGGAGTCAAACGTCAAAAGATTCTGGAAATTTTTCCATCTAACGGTGTTGAAAACATTGATATTAAAGTCGAAGAAATTGGACAACGTGAAATTGTGGTGACAAATAATACTAGGAATAGGTTGTTAACGTCAATTGAAAGTGTCCTAGAGAAATCCGTCATGAATCCTAAGTACGGTACGGCTTCGGTTTGTGGTCGGAGACGAGATATGGAAGATGCTGTAGCTGTGCATCCTTCGTTTTGTCGTACGATGTCGGATTTTAATGGGGATGAAGATTATTCAGAATTCCATTTTTTCGGAGTTTATGATGGCCATGGATGCTCTCATGTAACTTATCCTCCTCTTAACTTTTCCTTAATATGTTCAAAAAATTATGGATTCAAGATTTGTATGTAGGGATCATGAATGTATGAAGGAAACATATAAAAATTCGAGGGCGAATAAATTCATTTTTGAAAAATATATGTAGTAATTTATTTGTTGGTAGTCTATGTTATTTTGTTGAAATTAATACATGTGGTTGCTAGATTTAAAATATTATAGTAGTGAATTTTATTATTCTTCGTTTATTACATGATTAAAAGTTATGTAATTGTTTGTATTTAATTTTGTGGGATTTGTTGAAGGTGGCAATGAAGTGTAGGCAAAGACTACATGATTTGGTGAAAGAAGAGGTGTTGGAAATGAAGGAAGAAGAGGATGAGGAAGAAAGAGAGAAATGGAAGAATGCAATGTGGAGAAGCTTTGTGAGAATGGAAGAAGAGATAATTGCATGGAATAAGAGCATGGTCGGAGGTAGTTGCCGCTGTGAATTACAGACGCCGGAATGTGACGCCGTCGGATCTACTGCGGTGGTGGCGATCGTCACGCCGATCAAAATAATTGTGGCAAATGTTGGGGATTCACGTGCCGTTCTTTGCCGTGCTGGACAACCGGTCCCCCTCTCTGTAGATCATAAGGTAAATCATTTCAATAATTTTATTTCATTATCGAATAGTGAATGTTATGAAATATATATATATGATTCAATGTGCTATTGACCCTGTATTTAGTTTGTTGTTGATTGTGAATTTTTATTTTTATTGCATGCTTAATAAGTTATATGCTCCTTTTGACTTGCTGCATATAAATTTAATGGTGGTTTTGAGTCAGACTCGACCTAGTTTGGAATAAATAATACTCCGTACTTTCATTAATATGCTTTTAGATTTTACACAATATAGTAAGTAGTAATAGAATTTCACACTTCCTACTCACGTAGTCAAGTGTCAAATTTTATAAACATTAAAAAAAAAATAGTTGAACATAATTTCACACGTAAGTACATTTTCTTTCATATTAGAGATAATTTGATAAAGTTTCAAATTTTATCCTGTTTAATTAAACAGGAGGCTCATTAATATAAAAAAAAGGTCTATGATGTAAATATAGTTTATGTAGTTAATTAGTCAGACATAAATGGAAATGAAGCTAGTGCATAAATTGTGAACACTTGAGATTGTTTTAATTATTTTTATTTTTTTCTATTTGTAGCCAGATCGTCCGGATGAGCTGAACCGGATCCAGGCTGCTGGCGGGCGGGTCATCTACTGGGATGGTGCACGTGTTCAAGGCATGCTTGCAATGTCAAGGGCCATTGGTATGAATAGCTACATAAATGCTGGAGTTTTCAATTCATTTATTTATTTATATCCTACCAAATTCATTTAATTGAGGAACATTTGATTTTGGGTTGAGTTTTACTTTTTATGTTTCTGTAGGGGATAATTATTTAAAGCCATACGTGATATGTGAGCCGGAAGTGACGGTCACGGATAGGAGCCACGACGATGAATGCTTGATTATAGCAAGTGACGGGCTGTGGGATGTTGTGTCGAATGAGACAGCATGTGGCGTAGCAAGGATGTGTTTAAAAGGGAAGGGGCCGGGTGTGGCAGTGACAGGAGGTGGAGCCTCGTCCGCCTCAGCTTCGGGATTGGATGATTCGGACAAGGCGTGTTCGGATGCATCAATGTTGCTAACGAAGCTGGCTTTGGCAAGGCGGAGTGCGGATAACGTGAGTGTGGTAGTGGTTGATCTTCGGAAGGAGAAGTAGAACAAATGGGAGGTGGTGTTGTGACTTGTGGTGTGGTGTGGTGTTGGATCATGGCTTAATTTTCTCTCTATTTTATTATGTTTCGTTGAAATGACTAGATGAAAAGAAATGGAAGGGTTAGTTTCTTGGAAATGCAAAATTAAGATATTTTGCAAAGATTGTAAATAGGAAGAATGATTATTCTGGGGTGGAGAGGGTGGGGTTGTGGGGCAAAAACAAAATTTGTCTAAAACATTGGTAGTAGAGGCTAGTGGTTTTCTTTTTTTGGATTTTATGTTTCTTTGAATTGGTGCTTTGTTCCTTCGGAGCTGTTTTTACTGCATTGTGAATTTGTGATGCATGTTATATGGTACCTATGGTAAAAGCCCAATTTTTGTTTATCTCTTTCCCAAAGAGCAATGAGCTCCTTTTAACAAAACTGCTCTATGTATGTTCTTATTCTTTGTCCTTTGGAGCAAGTGTTATCTTTGGTTGAAATAGATTTGTATTTTTTATAGATAATAGATAGGGCTCGTTAAAATTTTGTAAGTGTGGAATTGTCATACTATCGGTTCGACACACTCCGTTTTTTAGTATACGTTTTTTAGTATAAGAGGTAGATTGTAAGATGTAGCTTCCTAATTAGGGGACTAACTGCTAGCTACTTCGATCTCGAACCATAAGGTTCGTTCTCAGTATGAATAGAACTCCAGTGGCATAAAGAGGCGAGGTTGTTGGTAGTTTACACTCTAGTTTTTTACTAGTTGAGCATAAAAAGGTGAGCTTGTTGGTAGTTTGCATTCTAGTTCTTTACTAGTTGAGCTATGTTTTAAGTTCTTTACAAGTTGAGCTATATTTTAAGGTACATGTTAAAATTTTATATAGTTCGTATCTTTTTTAGAGAACCATTTCCTTTTGTATAAATTTGAAAATTTTGAATTTATTTCATAAATTTAATCTTTTCATTCACTTTTTTTTTTCCTTATTTGATAAATTGAGATTATAAAAAAGAATTTTTGTTTTCAATAAAAAGAACCTTATGTATATGTGAAGGGAGAGTAAATTATTATAACGATGAGTTTTATTTGATTGTTAGATACTTTCTTCATCTCAAAATAGTTTATACAGTAAAACGTCTATAAATTAATAATATTGGGATCGGTCAAATATATTAATTTAGAAAATTATTAACATATTGATAAATTAATAATTTTTTCAAAAAGTATTATCTCATTATTTTATCAATTTTATCAATTTTTTTAACTATATTTCAAATCGGTACGAGACAAATTTATTATCTTAGAGAGATTATTAATTATTGAATTAATTCATATACGTTTTACTGTAGTTATTTACATAATTTTTGAATTTTATAAAGTATTTAGAAGTTTAAGAGTAACTTATAAGTTGTAATATCTTAAGAGAGTGTTTATTGATCAATTAGTAACAATGAACGTGGGAAAAGACAAAATAACAAAAATTGAAAGAATTTAAAAAGCTCAATATAAAAAATTAAGTAGATAGTATGAAAGAAACTACAATCATAAACTTTATTACAATTTCAATCTTCATTCATAATATGTTTTTCATATAACTGTTGTTTACAACAATAAAAAGTGTGCAGACTACGTACACTTTTATCGGATCGATTACGGTTTTATTACAAATTTTTCTTTTTAAAATTTTTCTTAATGTATTAATTATATAATTTGATTCCTAGATTTTGTATGAATTACATGATAATTCTTTACAAAAATCTTAAAAAAATAAATCTTAATAGGAACATAACTTTATTGCATTTTTATTCATACTAATCAAACTTTCTTATAGAAAATAATCTCTTAGGTCGTATTAAGTTTTGGTAGTAGCTTTGAGCCTTTGGCTCTAGTTCAATAATCTAGCGGAGTTTTAATTTGTATGTCTTTTTAATTAACACTACTTATATTTCAAAACATAATTGTTAATTATTTATATTTTAAAATGTTCAAGTATGTTATCTCTTTCTATCAATATATCATTAAGTATAATGTGTGAAACTTGGGAGTAGATTAATAAGATATTTTTTTCTAATTTTTTCTGTCAAATTATATTTAATGACATGGCGATTTAAGGGCATATTAACATAACATCTAATAGACTGAAACACTTTGAAATATATGTGATTAGTAAAGACATTTTAAACATAAATAAGGAATGAAAATATTTTATAAATATATGCCATGGTTGTGATCAATCATATTCGCCGAAATTTCTTTTGAAAGCTAAATGCAACTCAATCGAATGAAATCTCAATATATTTGATCAAAACAATGCCCAATGTAAGTATTATATAATAGTCCTTTAAGAAAATATAAAATATCTTTATAAGGTCTCAATTTCGAATTTGATAAGAAAAAGTGGATGAGAAATTATGGTTATGACATGATTTCAAATTTTCGCAAACCTTGTGTAAAAGTAGTGTGCCAGTTGTTGAAATAGTCTACAATAGTGTCATCAGGTTAAAGTTCCAATAGTGACATCATTGCAGTTTAACCCCCAAAAATGGGCAAAAAACTTCAAGTTAGTCATCACGTTAACTATTCCGTTAACTGTGTACATTAACACCAACACGTGATTCAAGGTTAATTTTGGACAAAAAATAAAATCTTTTTTAGACTTAAAAGTAACGGAATAGTTAACTTGTGAGCTAAAAATTGATGATTTTTTGAAGACTTCGTTTAGGCACGAGCGGACTTGATGGACCATTTATTTCAACATTTGTACTCGACCTCACATATTATGTCTTTGCACACTGTTATTAATCGGATGGTATAACTGTTGGTCTCGTAGAAAATTTTTGGCCAACTTAGTGCATTAACATGTGCAAAATCTAAAAAGACTTAAATAGAGGGGACACAATTTAAAAATGAAAACTGAAAATGAAAAAGACGACAACAAATAGTGTAAATAATACACTCATGTGATTATATTTAACCAAATATTAGTTTTTGCCAACTATATACTTCAACACATGTTGTTAATTCATGTAAAACTTATACAATAAATGCTTAATTATCAAAAATCTAGAGCAACACATGCCCTAGTCATATCCTACTGGTTCCGTCCCCGATCGAATTCTATGACACACAATGGAAGTTGATACGCATATATACACTCCATTTCTTAACACGTACTTATATCTTTACTTAAATAAGAACATTTGAAATAGCAGACAAGATTCTTGATCAAAGTAAAGACTATTCATTTGTCCAAACGTCACTGAATTAGGAATCAAACAAGCTTTCCTCCAAACTCTCTTTTCAATCTTGGAGGCTTTTATGAGATGGGGTAGGTCCTAATAGTGTTAGAGACCTAAAAGCCATCTGTTTACCAAATTAATGGTCCACATACATTAACTTTATAATCATGATTACAACTTTAATATGGTATTACGTGTAGGATTTTCTAACATTGATTCTTCTTTCGCTTTCACCTTGTAAATTGTTGTAATATTAAATGTTTTCAGTGTTAATATTCCCTCCGTCCCTAAAAGATTGTCACATTTTGACTTTTGTTAGTCAAATATGAAATATTACAAAATTTGATCATGAATTCCTATTAAACGATAAGAAATAATACTCCCTCCGTTCTTTTTTACTTGTCTTTCTAGACATTTACACATAAATTAAGAAAAAATAAAAGATAGTCACAAAGTACATTAAAAATATAAAATAACAATCAATTGAAACGATATAATTGGTTGGTTGATAAATTCATAGTAAAAAGTAATAAAAAAGTACATTGAAAATATAAATTTGTAATTAATTATGCTAGAAAGACAAGTTAGAAACAAAAATTTGATGCTAGAAAGACAAGTAAAAGAGAACGGAGGTAGTATAGAACCTTGTTAGATTCGTCTCAATATATATTTTTGAAATATTAATTTTTTATAATTTTTTCACATGTAGAATAATAGATATTTATATTTTAAGTCGTGCTTTATTGACCACCAAAAGTCAAAATGTGACAATCTTTTAGGGACGGAGGAAGTATTAATTTTATGTTTTCAATGTTAATAATCAAGGCTGACTTGAAGTGAGGGAGTTGCTTGTTAGGTACAATTAGGTGTGAATGTTACTCAAAATGCAAGTCCTTCGAGCACTTGTGGACTTGGTATTTGTATGGTTAGCCTTTCCGCTCCCAAACGATCGGTATTCATTAATTTCTCGATTCATGAACAATTCATTTTTAATTAAAATGTATATAATAAGTATTATTTTTTAAATATTTTTCATTTGTTATGGTATATTTAGTTAATTTTTCATTTGTTATGACAACATTAATTACTCCATATAATTTTTTTTAATATATATAAAAAACTTTTTTAGGTTATATGTACCAAACTATGCTTCTTTTGGTATACACTCAATATAAATACATATTCTTATTTTCTTATTTTGCCCCATTTATTCTAGATTTTTTTAGTTTCTACCAGCTTATATATAGTAAAAAGAATGAATAAAATTGTAAAATTATCTAATTATACGTGGCAGCTATTGTGTTTCGGTTAAAGGTTTAGGATTTAGCTATTAATTATTGTAATCTCTGTTAATCGAATAGTCTAGTGGAAAAGGTTCTTGTTAGTAACTAGAAGGTCCTGGTTCGAAACTCACATCTATCGCTAATTTACAAAAAAAAAAATAGCTTTCCATATCTTTCTATATTATACTCCTCCAATCCTAAATGATCGGTACATCTTGACTTTTGTTGGTCAAACTTTACAAAATTTAACCATGAGTTCTTATCAAACGATAAGAAATAATAGTTTTATATGATCTTATTAGATTCGTCTCAATATACAATTTTGAAATATCAACTTTTTATAGTTTTTCACATGTGAAAAAAGAAATAATTTTTTAAATCGTATTTTGTTGACCACGTAAAATCAAAATGTACCAATCATTTAGGGATGGAGGAAGTATAATATTGAGAAAATAATTTTAATTAAATTAAACATTAACATGTTACAATGTCTTTTAACATGTTACAATGTCTTTTAACAATGTTCTTATCTAAATATGATTGAGGGAGATGGGACTAGAGCTCTGCGAGAGTAAGGGAACCTGGTACTTAGACTGAAACTCTGATTTAGGAACTCGTCTTGATGACCAATTAGAAATAGCATCGATCGAGGTTCAAAACGTGGAACCCAATCAAACCGGGTATACATAGGTTCGGACTGAAAGTTCAGTTAAAAACGATTCGATCCGGTTTCAATCGACCTTGAGTCATTTTGACTACCAAAGTCGATTTCAGACATCTAGTTTCAAGTCTATCTTGTGCCTAAGTTCGAACTTGAATCCTTACTTGTTGGTCGGGTCGGTTTAGTTTTGAGTATGACCACATGTAGTGAAACTTAAACCTACTCCTGCTTGATAACATAACACTCTTAAGGGGGATAGCACACAACGTGGATATTACACAACTTATTCTCTGTAATAACAAAAAGATTATTTCCAAATTGACCCAACAATTGAGTGTATATAATACTCACTCCATTGCCAAACATAAAACTTTTTCGTATGTTCATATCTAACTTTGATTATCAATACAATATAAAAAATTACTTTTCTGATTTTACTCTTCAATATAAATTTATCAGTGTTAATTATATATTTTTTGAACTACGAAATAATAAGTCCTTGATTGTCAAATTGAACATGCAAAAATAAAAAAAGTCCTCTATATTAAAATGGAGGGAGTATCCACTACTTGATAACAAATAAGAAACATAGATAGTGTAATCAACTAATCATTTCTATCATATCAGATAAACAACTAAGAATGATCATAATGCATTGAGCACTATTCAAAATTTCCAAGCGAAATACCAGCGATTAGTGATTCGAATGAATTAAAATGAAAGTACAATTAAAAGAAATCCCCAAGTCAATCAGCCTCTCCAACAAGAGCTAATAACAAAAGGAAAAGGTTAATTTCAACTTACAAAAGTGCAACTATATATATTCTGCAAAAGGGCACTTATTGTATATACTCCACCATCTGTTCTATGTGAAGTATACATCGTTTCCGATGAGCTACTATCAGCATGTTTGTAACTTGCTAAAGAAAAGCATCTCCAGGGATAAATGTTCTAGCAGCAAAACACCATAGGAAATGACGAAGAATTTCATCAATGTAAGGAAAGTGTAGGACATTGTCCAAAGCAAAGACGAGTAGATTACATAATTCACACAATGTAGTCTAGTCACCACAGTTTAATATAGAAGAAGTAGCAAATAAGATTCCGGAGGATCAGATTGGACTTCAACAAAGATGCTCTAGATCAGGAACCTGACTCACATTATAAAACAGTCAAAACTTTCGACAAGTGGTATCACATTTCCTTGTGAGCAACCTCATCTCCGCCCATCTTCAGTGCCTTCAATTTTCTGTATCCCTTATCAGTACCAAAGATCCTGTATAGCAAATAGAGATAATCAAGTAATAATCACGACATCTTGTTATAACTGCCAAACGAGTACACCAAGTGTCTACATTAAATAAAATAAATAAGAAGTAGCAAATCAATAATCAGAAAAAAGATTTTTATAGATTATGCTAAAATCTTGCTTAAATAATTGCCTAGATATGTAAACATACATATGCATATTTAATAGTATTAGATTTTAAGCAAGCAAAAAATCATTATTGGATGCTTTTCGGTCTCAAAAGTGATATACAAGCCATTAAGGTTTAGAAGCATCAACAGTAGATCAAATTTAATCAAAGAGGTAATCTTATCACAATCTAAGGGAACTATGACTTGGATGCCTCTAGCAAGTAGGGATTCATTTGTTGCCCATATCTGGAAGAGGTCAAATTTGTATGCGAACACCTTTGGGAATATGTAAGACCAACTCACCAATCCATGTAAACGAAAGTTGATGAGTAATTGCCAGATTTTGTATAGAGTAATCGGTGATGATAATCATGAAAATCAGAACTGCAGTCAATGAAAAAATAATATTCAGCAGCAGATTCTAAAACCAAACAAACATGAACGCACATGGAAAACTAATTAGGTTAGGTGCTGACTACTGACCCTCCATATACTGGCAAAAGGTTTGAGAGACTCCACGGAAAATGATAACCACAGTGTGCCTCGACAGTTTCAAGAACTCTAAGTACCATCCAGAGCCATAGTGTTATCAAATGGGGTCCAGTGATGGCAGGACCAACTATGGTAGCAAACCCAAGGAACAATATTTCAGCAGGATGAGCATATTCAGAAGTCAACCCAAAAGGTGTTGCATACCTTTACACACAGTCAAAAGCTGATAAGCAAGTGAAAGAAGAGGTAAGGCGAGCTGAATTTAGGAGTCATTACAAATAGTTTCTAACTCACTCATGATGAACACTGTGGACATGCTTGTAGAGCCACTTGGTGTGTAAAATCCGGTGTCCCCAATAGAATACAAAATCCTCCAAGATAAAGTAAAACAAGATCTGTGTTGACATCACCTTCCTGTAAAAAGACGGCACCCACAAGTAATTAAAAAAAATGAAAAGATAAGTAAAGAAGCAGGAGAAAAGGAAAACATCAGAAGAAGCACTATTGTATAAAAATTCAATTTATACAGATATACATCAAAGTAAATGCCTATCCATCTAGAGGAATCAGTTGAGCACATAAATTAACGCCTGGAAAGCTTTAGTAATAAAGAATCTGAATATACCAGGATGGCAGAGGGAGGGTACTACGCATTCCCATGAACTTGAAGACAGGATATGAAAAAATCATGACAGGGAGGTTGACCCCAAAATGATACAGCAAGAGGCGAGTGATACATTTCTCTTGAGCAGCAGGAGTGTTATTTTTTGTCTGCATCAATATAAACAAAAAAATTGGTATAAAAACTAATCATTAAGCAGTTCCAGAATGTAATGCCAAGAGTTACATTTAACTCATGTCTTTAAGATATGACCGGCTTAGTTCTTTTCCAGTAAGCTCCAGGTGTTAGATTGTCATGAAATACATCTCTTTTCTGTTTTGCGCTATAAACTAAAACTCACACACCTGGCTAAGATATGAAAATATGAACTCGCCCTTGCAGATCTGATATCAGCACAAGGTGCTCATGTGGGATCGTCAATGCAAAGTGGTAAGATGTGCATTGAAGTATTGGACATCTAATTTAACTAAGCTCCTTAACACCCTTAAAAGACCACCACTCAAGCAGTTACCTCACAACCTCTACTATTCACGAGAAGACAGATTGATACGTGAAACGCTATCTATTTATATTATATTAAAAAATCGATGATGTAGAAGTCTCAACGAGTCATGTAGCTAAGTAAATAAAATGATGAGACAAATGTGATGGACAAATAGATAGTTAGATACCTGAATTTTATACTTGCTCAGCCATCCTGCCCTTTCGAAAAATATAAAAGGCAGGCCCGATAAGAAGAAAACGCTTTCATGAAGAAAAAAACTTCCAAGACATGCCAGTTGAAAGTCGCTGAAATTGGTGATCAGGTACTGCAACATTACCAGAATAACCAAGACTAGTGAGACTACATACCAATAGTTGTCTTGCCACATACGGATTCAGAAAATTGGGAAGTCTATTGACTTCTATGTAGTAAGACTACAGGACCATACAATAGCTACAAAACATAAATAGAGAAGGCCAGATAACATAACTACACAATCTACTTGAACATTTTTTTTAGTGTATCTTAAAAATTCCTCTATATTCATATATATAACATATCATTTAACAGGCCAGTACAAAATTGCTTGGTCATAGCAAAATGTGCCACTAAGTTCATTTCAAGAAAAATGAAATCCGGTCCTTTCAGGTGATGATTATATAGGAACAATAACACCAAGCTTTAATAATACTAAATGTTTAAATCTTCCAACACATGCAACATTTCCCTTATCTGGCAGTCGGCAGAACATCAAAGGATCCAACACAAGTTTACTTGAAGTCTCAGGTCCAACATGTCTTTTTAAAAATCGTTTGATAAAAACAAGCGATCAATTAGAAGTAGATAGTAGGAACCAATATCATTAAATCAATTTGAGTTTCACCAAATCGCAGACTCCTGGTTCCATTCAGGAATTTATTGCTGCGTAAGTAACTTCCTATCATGGTGCAACATCATGAGATCTTAAAAAATCAAACCTTTCTAGGACAAATCTACCAATTCGTTCCTTATATTAAAAAGTTTCCACTGAATCTATTTTCTACAACACCTTTCAAACTACTTCCTAAAGCATCTACTCAATCATACATAGGTCCAAGCATCTACAATTGTGAATCTATACACGCAAGTTCGAATGTTATCCTCCTGATTTTTAGACCAATTAAACTTTATAACTACCAAAATAAACAAATCTGAGACATAAGAAAAGTCATAACTTTACAATACAAACAATGCCAGCTTCCAACTAGGTATAGTATAATATGTAAATAATTTAATTAAAATCCAAGGAATATGAATCCAGGTACAGTAAATACACCAAACTACACTACTACAGTAAAATAATAAAAAACTGTGGAGCATAAATGATGAATCTGGGGCAATAAAACTAACTAAAATGCAGCTTGATATAATCACCGATAAAAACAATGCCAGCTATTAAATATATACATATCACTTCATTAAAATCCACCGAATATAAATCTAGATACACTTAATATAAAAATTACAGTATATAATCAACAAACTGGATAGAAAACGATAAATCTAGGTCAAGAAGAGTAATCAAAATGCAGCTTAATGAAAAAAACAGCTCAAAGTTTTAATAAAAGAATACCGTCCAAGAAGATTCAAGAAGCGACGCCATAGAATTGGGGGGGGGGGGGGGGGGGGGTGGGGGTGGAGGGGAAAGGGGTGGTGGAAATGAGTGGGTGATTTGTGTATGTGATGAAGCAACACTAATGAGAGATGAAGGGGTCCATAGAATGGAGAATTAGGACAGACTGTCAAAAGGGAATCTCGGCAACTGTCTGTTTCGTTTTATAGTATACACTCATTGCATATGCTTTTGGTGGAATACTAATCAACTGTTTGACATATTACTCTTACACTGCTAGATGAGATCACATAGTGCTACATTGGCGATGGGAGTTGGTGGAGTAGGTAAACTTATGTGACTGTAAGATTATGAGTTCAGTTATTTATTAATAATTTATTGATCAAGTGTGTCACATATGTATTGTCTAGTGTGATTTACCTGATTGACGTGGTTTGCAAGTTGTTGTGTCAGCTCGAGGTTTTCACAGTGAGCATTCTATGAGTAGCGGTTGCAAGTCTCCGTTACAAAAGATATTTTCTACATTATTGACAAGAGGGGTCAAATTGGCAGAGTAGGTAAGGTGATTGTAAGTTCATAAGTTCGATTGTTTCTACCAACAAGTTCTTAATCGAGTTTATTACACATAGCCTTTCTAGTGTGGTTTATTTAGGTAACGCGGTTTGCAGGCTATTGTATCAACCCGAGATCTATCTAGTGCTTACGAATATCGTTTGCAAGTCTCCTTTACAAAAAGATAGCTGTAGTATCTCAATTTCCTATTTATTTTTTGTTGGTAAGACCATAACACGTGTATTGTGTATATTAAAAATAATTAATTTGAAAGTAGAAAATAGTACACATATCATGGGTTTAGTAAAATATAACAAAATATGTTACACAAAATGCAATAGATGATATATTCTCATTATAAATGAAGAAGTGAAAAATCTGAATCCGCGCCATCTATTTTGTATGATGATGCTTTGATATATTGTGTATACTAGATACGGTGCATGGTTAATACCTGTGCGAATTAGTATTTTGTTTCGTTAATTTTTGTTTTTTAGTTTTTTTTATAGAAATAGTAAATTTCGCCGACTTCATAAAAAAAATGATTATAAATTTAATCTTTTATTATTAAAGACCTATCTAGATAACTATCAATTAAAACAAATAATCAATAAATGAAAAAAGATACTATCAATTAAAATACATCAATAAATGAAAGAAAAGGAGAGGAAGACATGTCACAACTCACATGTGAATGTCTCTTAGGCGGACATTATAAATTACTGTCGGTCCGGTACATTTGGGCGCCCGACCCAACTTTGACTCATTGGGTCTTGAACAATCCAAGTAGAGGCCCAAAGAAGTAATCCAACACAACCTAGGTCATCAAAATCAATCTATCATCTCTCACTCATACCACCATTTCCCAAACCTCAGCACCCCCCCCCACCCCACCCTGAAAATGGCGGCCACAAGCAACTACGACTACTCGGAGGCCAGCATACGCCCCCCCTCCTCCGACTCCTCTTCGGCCCCCCTCCCTTACGACCCGAACTTCGTACCCGACTCCGTCAAGTCCTTCGTGGTCCATCTCTACCGACACATCCGCGAGAAGAATGTGTACGAGATTCATCAGATGTACGAAACTTCGTTTCAGACACTCAGCGAACGGCTCTTTAAGGATACGCCGTGGCCTGTGGTCGACGCGGTTGCTCCTTATGTCGATAATGATCACGTGTTTTGTTTGCTGTATCGGGAGATGTGGTATCGCCATTTGTATGCCAAGCTGGCTCCCACTTTGAAGCAGAGGATTGATTCCTTTGACAATTATTGTAGCCTCTTTCAGGTTCGAATTTTTGTTGCCTTATTTGTTTTTAATTTACGCAAGTAAGAAAAGTTTTAGGGTTAATTGATGCACACTGCTTTGATTTGAATCTAAATAATCACGTTGATAGGGAAGTATGTTAAAAATTGTAGCATTCGATAAGTAGCCTCTTTGAGTGGAATTTAAAGTTATTAGTCGTTAATTAGTACCTCCTCCCCAAAATGATTGTTCAAATTGATATTAAGTGGTCAAAATTGATCCGTTTGTAGCGTTAATTGACACAGCTAATTTTTGACTGGACTGAAAATTATTACGTTGATAGGAAAGTATATTCAAAATGCTAGCATTTGATTATTATTGTAGCCTCTTTCAGGTCATAGTTTGGAAATGATTTGTTTTTTTATGCCTTTAACTATTATCGGAGGAGATATCAATTAGCAGATTCTTCATTTCAGATGATTTATTAGTATATTTAGTGTGTACCTTAATTTTTGAAGGAAATGTTTAATTGCGGTATGATGCATTGTTGGATTCCATATGCCAATGTTAAATGATACTCCTGCCAATTTCCATTTTACATTTCATTTTTTGTATGTGAGATGACTTCAAATGTGAAAACATTAATTTAAGTGTATTGAAGGTAGTATAGTGTTGGTTCTGTTTATTACTATTAACATATAGGAAGGATACAATGGTGAATTTGGTCTTTTTTAAGAACTTGGCTGTACTATTAACTTATAGGAAGGATACAATGGTGAATTTGGTCTTTTTTTAAGAACTTGGCTGTAATATCTGCGTGTTTACTTATGTGCTATTTGTTAGAATAGGGCATCTGCGTGCCTCAAATGATGTACTATCATCTATATTCAGCTCCTGTTCAGGTGTAAATTTATTTCAAATGCTCATTAAGAAAATAGTAATTAGATTTCCCTTTATCTAATTCGTTTTTGTGTGATATCCAAACATCATTTCCTTTGATTTGTTGTAGCCGCAACATTCTCTTGCAATGTATATCTGCAAGTAACCTTGAATCCTGCTACGTTAGACTCTCTATCCTGGGCTGTTACTAAGTAACAGTTTTATATCTATCTTGATTACCAAGTCAGCTAGTGATGTCAAATTCCCAGATGGTTAGGCAGTACGTCATTTAAAATAACATTCCTTTAACTATTTATGTCGAGTGAAAATGTTATATGAGCGTTCATGAAGAGATCAACAGTTCTCAGTGTTTCGCTATGTGTTCACATGTGTATAAAATATATGGTAGATGTTAGCCAAACAAAAAATGTGAGTATTAATTGAATTTTTCTTTGTACGCACTGTAGGTGGTTTTGCATGGCGTTGTCAATATGCAATTGCCAAATCAATGGTTGTGGGACATGGTTGATGAGTTTGTCTACCAGTTTCAGTCATTCTGTCAGTATCGTGCAAAGATGAAAAATAAGACAGAGCAGGAGATTGCCCTTCTAAAGCAGAACGACCAGGTAAGTGGGAGAGTTGCATACCTCAACCTTCACATTCTTTCGCTGCTAAACAGCATCACTTTAACAAGAAGTATTATCTAGTTTCAGCAGATTTATGATTTCTTATATACATTTCTCTTCTCAGGCTTGGAATGTTTTGGTGTTCTCAACTTCTTACAAGCACTAGTGGAGAAATCAACTATTCATGAGATCTTGCAGCGGGACAAGGAAGGACTAGAACAGTTTACTGCTAATGATGGATATGATTACAATGGTGGAAGCAATGTGTTGAAGATATTGGGATACTTTAGCATGATTGGATTGCTTAGGGTCCACTGTCTGTTGGGTGATTATCACACAGGGCTCAAGTGCTTGCTTCCAATTGACATAAGCCAGCAAGGCGTGTTTACCAGTGTTATTGGAAGTCATCAGCACCATTTATCATTATGGGTTTGCCAATCTCATGTTGCGAAGGTGAGCTATTATTTGTATTCCTCTGTAGCTGAGCTCACCATATATTATCTGCAACTATGTAATTCTTGAAGTAAATCTGAGGTCTCACGGTAACACTATATGGCCCAGATTTTCTTTTGTACTGCTGAAGCTTCTTGTCCATATATACACTCAAGCAAGGACTACGGCAAATATTCCCTTATCGATATCAGCTGATATCTCTGTTTTACATATGAGGTCTTAAGGATACTTAAAAGGAAACAATTAACTTACTATTTGGTGGTTTCATGTAGTACACAAATTAAACGTTTAGAGGACATGTATTCTTCAACTAAAACATATTCAAGCCATATTCAAGTCTTATTTACTGTCTGTTGGCTTTTTGGAATGCTTAAATGTATCTTGAACTGTATGGTCTGCAGATTGCATCTCTTATTCGGGTTACAGAATTTGTTTTATATTCTCTAGTAATACTTAAATCGTCTTAGTAATTGATTTCTGTCATGTAGATATGTAGAGGGCATTCGAGAATTCAACAAGATTCTTTATACATTTACAAAACCAAGCAATATCACCAAAAAATCTCCTCAGTATGAGCAGATTTGAAGAAGAACGAGCAAATGTATGCACTGTTGGCAATTTGTCTATCACTTTGCCCTCAAGTGAAGCTTGTCGAGGAGGCTGTGAACGCTCAGTTGCGAGAGAAGTATGGTGAGAAGATGTTGAGGATGCAAAGATATGATGATGAGGCATTTGCTTTATATGATGAACTATTCTCCTATGCTTGTCCCAAGTTCATTACTCCATCTGCTCCTAGTTTCGAGGAGCCTCTCGTTAACTACAACCAGGTATGAGCTCATGCTCCACGATTATCTTCAAACATGTTCGATTCAGTTTGAGAAGTTCGATTCGA
>QFAX02000050.1:0-34242 GCA_003412495.2 Echium plantagineum
TTTTTTCCTTTAGGGTTTAAGGTCTCATATTCGTCCTTTTTGTCTTTTTTTGTCTTTGGGTGTTGTAATATATTAATTTGATAACACTTTGATAATCCGTACATTATTTATTTAACTTCGTGCCACTTTATTTGATGAATAACACAAAACGTGCATTCGTCTTATTTTTTCCTTTAGGGTTTTAAGGTTCTCATATTCGTCATTTTTTGTCTTTTTTTGTCTTTGGGTGTTGTAATATGTAATTTGATAACACTTTTAATAATCCGTACATTATTTATTTAACATTCGTGCCACTTTATTTGATGAATAACACAAAACGTGGCATTTCGTCTTATTTTTTCCTTTAGGGTTTTAAGGTTCTCATATTCGTCCTTTTTTGTCTTTTTTTGTCTTTGGGTGTTGTAATATGTAATTTGATAACACTTTTGATAATCCGTGCATTATTTATTTAACATTCGTGCCACTTTTATTTGATGAATAACACAAAACGTGGCATTTCGTCTTATTTTTTCCTTTAGGGTTTTAAGGTTCTCATATTCGTCCTTTTTTGTCTTTTTTTGTCTTTGGGTGTTGTAATATGTAATTTGATAACACTTTTGATAATCCGTGCATTATTTATTTAACATTCGTGCCACTTTATTTGATGAATAACACAAAACGTGGCATTTCGTCTTATTTTTTCCTTTAGGGTTTTAAGGTTCTCATATTCGTCCTTTTTTGTCTTTTTTTGTCTTTGGGTGTTGTAATATGTAATTTGATAACACTTTTGATAATCCGTGCATTATTTATTTAACATTCGTGCCACTTTATTTGATGAATAACACAAAACGTGGCATTTCGTCTTATTTTTTCCTTTAGGGTTTTAAGGTTCTCATATTCGTCCTTTTTTGTCTTTTTTGTCTTTGGGTGTTGTAATATGTAATTTGATAACACTTTTGATAATCCGTACATTATTTATTTAACATTCGTGCCACTTTATTTGATGAATAACACAAAACGTGGCATTTCGTCTTATTTTTTCCTTTAGGGTTTTAAGGTTCTCATATTCGTCCTTTTTTGTCTTTTTTTGTCTTTGGGTGTTGTAATATGTAATTTGATAACACTTTTAATAATCCGTACATTATTTATTTAACATTCGTGCCACTTTATTTGATGAATAACACAAAACGTGGCATTTCGTCTTATTTTTTCCTTTAGGGTTTTAAGGTTCTCATATTCGTCCTTTTTTGTCTTTTTTTGTCTTTGGGTGTTGTAATATGTAATTTGATAACACTTTTGATAATCCGTACATTATTTATTTAACATTCGTGCCACTTTATTTGATGAATAACACAAAACGTGGCATTTCGTCTTATTTTTTCCTTTAGGGTTTTAAGGTTCTCATATTCGTCCTTTTTTGTCTTTTTTTGTCTTTGGGTGTTGTAATATGTAATTTGATAACACTTTTGATAATCCGTGCATTATTTATTTAACATTCGTGCCACTTTATTTGATGAATAACACAAAACGTGGCATTTCGTCTTATTTTTTCCTTTAGGGTTTTAAGGTTCTCATATTCGTCCTTTTTTGTCTTTTTTTGTCTTTGGGTGTTGTAATATGTAATTTGATAACACTTTTGATAATCCGTACATTATTTATTTAACATTCGTGCCACTTTATTTGATGAATAACACAAAACGTGGCATTTCGTCTTATTTTTTCCTTTAGGGTTTTAAGGTTCTCATATTCGTCCTTTTTGTCTTTTTTTGTCTTTGGGTGTTGTAATATGTAATTTGATAACACTTTTGATAATCCGTGCATTATTTATTTAACATTCGTGCCACTTTATTTGATGAATAACACAAAACGTGGCATTTCGTCTTATTTTTTCCTTTAGGGTTTTAAGGTTCTCATATTCGTCCTTTTTTGTCTTTTTTTGTCTTTGGGTGTTGTAATATGTAATTTGATAACACTTTTGATAATCCGTACATTATTTATTTAACATTCGTGCCACTTTATTTGATGAATAACACAAAACGATGGCATTTCGTCTTATTTTTTCCTTTAGGGTTTTAAGGTTCTCATATTCGTCCTTTTTTGTCTTTTTTGTCTTTGGGTGTTGTAATATGTAATTTGATAACACTTTTGATAATCCGTACATTATTTATTTAACATTCGTGCCACTTTATTTGATGAATAACACAAAACGTGGCATTTCGTCTTATTTTTTCCTTTAGGGTTTTAAGGTTCTCATATTCGTCCTTTTTTGTCTTTTTTTGTCTTTGGGTGTTGTAATATGTAATTTGATAACACTTTTAATAATCCGTACATTATTTATTTAACATTCGTGCCACTTTATTTGATGAATAACACAAAACGTGGCATTTCGTCTTATTTTTTCCTTTAGGGTTTTAAGGTTCTCATATTCGTCCTTTTTTGTCTTTTTTGTCTTTGGGTGTTGTAATATGTAATTTGATAACACTTTTGATAATCCGTGCATTATTTATTTAACATTCGTGCCACTTTATTTGATGAATAACACAAAACGTGGCATTTCGTCTTATTTTTTCCTTTAGGGTTTTAAGGTTCTCATATTCGTCCTTTTTTGTCTTTTTTTGTCTTTGGGTGTTGTAATATGTAATTTGATAACACTTTTAATAATCCGTACATTATTTATTTAACATTCGTGCCACTTTATTTGATGAATAACACAAAACGTGGCATTTCGTCTTATTTTTTCCTTTAGGGTTTTAAGGTTCTCATATTCGTCCTTTTTTGTCTTTTTTTGTCTTTGGGTGTTGTAATATGTAATTTGATAACACTTTTGATAATCCGTACATTATTTATTTAACATTCGTGCCACTTTATTTGATGAATAACACAAAACGTGGCATTTCGTCTTATTTTTTCCTTTAGGGTTTTAAGGTTCTCATATTCGTCCTTTTTTGTCTTTTTTTGTCTTTGGGTGTTGTAATATGTAATTTGATAACACTTTTGATAATCCGTACATTATTTATTTAACATTCGTGCCACTTTATTTGATGAATAACACAAAACGTGGCATTTCGTCTTATTTTTTCCTTTAGGGTTTTAAGGTTCTCATATTCGTCCTTTTTTGTCTTTTTTTGTCTTTGGGTGTTGTAATATGTAATTTGATAACACTTTTGATAATCCGTACATTATTTATTTAACATTCGTGCCACTTTATTTGATGAATAACACAAAACGTGGCATTTCGTCTTATTTTTTCCTTTAGGGTTTTAAGGTTCTCATATTCGTCCTTTTTTGTCTTTTTTTGTCTTTGGGTGTTGTAATATGTAATTTGATAACACTTTTGATAATCCGTACATTATTTATTTAACATTCGTGCCACTTTATTTGATGAATAACACAAAACGTGGCATTTCGTCTTATTTTTTCCTTTAGGGTTTTAAGGTTCTCATATTCGTCCTTTTTTGTCTTTTTTTGTCTTTGGGTGTTGTAATATGTAATTTGATAACACTTTTGATAATCCGTACATTATTTATTTAACATTCGTGCCACTTTATTTGATGAATAACACAAAACGTGGCATTTCGTCTTATTTTTTCCTTTAGGGTTTTAAGGTTCTCATATTCGTCCTTTTTTGTCTTTTTTTGTCTTTGGGTGTTGTAATATGTAATTTGATAACACTTTTAATAATCCGTACATTATTTATTTAACATTCGTGCCACTTTATTTGATGAATAACACAAAACGTGGCATTTCGTCTTATTTTTTCCTTTAGGGTTTTAAGGTTCTCATATTCGTCCTTTTTTGTCTTTTTTTGTCTTTGGGTGTTGTAATATGTAATTTGATAACACTTTTGATAATCCGTGCATTATTTATTTAACATTCGTGCCACTTTATTTGATGAATAACACAAAACGTGGCATTTCGTCTTATTTTTTCCTTTAGGGTTTTAAGGTTCTCATATTCGTCCTTTTTTGTCTTTTTTTGTCTTTGGGTGTTGTAATATGTAATTTTTTTTTTTTTTAAGCGAAACCCAACAGGGGTTACATGTTACCATTCAAATAAAACAAATACAAAGTCTTGCGAGCGCATCGCAGCAGTAATCAATGTAAGTCAAGAAAATGAACTAGAGCCCTCCTTAATGGAATTTTAGGAAGTCTAGCAAGATGGGAGGCATAGAGGGACCCCAAAACTCCTATCCAGGACAAGGACCAAGTCTCCAAACCGCTGCATGGGATACATACACCCTTCATCCCCCCCTCCTGCATCTCTGCAAGAGTGTATGCACTTACCACGCCAAACCCCCCATCCCTGCGGTAAGAGAACCCTGCCCCCAGCAAGCATCAGGACAAGGACCAAGTCTCCAAACCACTGCATGGGGTACATACACCCTTCATCCCCCCCTCCTGCATCTCTGCAAGAGTGTATGTACTTGCCACATCAAACCCCCCATCCCTGTGGTAAGAGAACCTTGCCCAACAGCAAGCCGGAAAATAGAAATAGTGGAAGTCCCAGCCATACCCCCGGATCCAGCGCTAGAAAACACCCAAAACCCAAAATAGGAGAGCCCCTGAAAAGTATACATATGCGCTCAAAGAAACAAGGGGAGCGCGCTCAGCAAGTCTATCTATAAATAGCTATGCCATCAGAGATGATGCAACAACTCTATCCCGCTCTGGCTCAGGCAATAGCTCCAGATGTAATATCAATCTCGGACAATATGAAATGCGACTGTGCCCGTCGCCTATCAATCCAGTCCAAAACATAAGCCTCCAGTGCTGGTGTACCTGCAAAATGAACACAATCAACCTCTAGAGGTTCTGTCACTCCTACACAGGAGATCCAGAGGGCATTAACATATATAGCTCCCTGTAGACAGGTGCTATATATGTACCCCCCCCTACTTGAAGTCGACATTAGATGGAAAAATACGCCCAGGGAGCACCTGCAAGCCATAGCAAACACAACACTGTTAGCAAATAAAGAACGGGGACTATCATCTAGTCCTCCGAATATAAGGGAGACCAATCTGTTCCAATCTGATCAAAGCTCGGAACTGTGATGTCTCCTCTCCCGGTCTCCATGTGAATCTGGCACTGTGAATCACTGCGTGCTTGGCCATGTAGTCAGCAGCATGATTCCGCTCTCGCCAAACATGACCCAGCTCCGACTGTAAGAGCTCAAGTAACCTCCTAATAAGCATGATCCTAGATCTCAACTGCCAAGGACCCCCAGAGTGCTGAACAGCCTGCATCAGCTGCAAGGAATCCGTTTCCACATGTAGACCCCCATAGGAATGCTCAAGAACCCATCTCAAAATCACCACCATAGACTCAACCTCAGCCTCAAAAGAAGAATAGGCATGGATAGGGAACGCAACTGCCACAATGAGATGACCATCATCACCCCTCAAAACCCCACCCGAGCCGCAACCGGACGAACTGAATGAGCCATCAACGTTAAGTTTGGATTTACCTCTAGGAGGAGGAATCCAACCAACTAATCTAGGTGGGTTACTGTGCTTAGCTAAAACAAACAAGCCCCAATTACGAGCCACCTCGTGATTACCCCGCCAACGGCCATAAGAACCAAACCCAGCATCACACCAAAGAGAAACAGTACGAACAATATGATGCCTGATCCTATCATAACGATAGGGGGTCCCCTCATGCTTACACTCGTTCCTCGCTACCCATAAAGCATATAAGGTGGCGATAAGAACAAGGTGTCTAACGTGCCCTTCCGCGGTGGAGCTCAGAAGCCAAGCCTCTATAGCCCCCCTGAGAGAACGAACATTATCATACCTGACGCCGAAGACGGACCCCAGGTAGCGCCATAGCTGACTTGCCACCTCATTGTCCCAAAAGACATGAGCCAGCGTCTCCGTATTAGAGCAGCACACACACCGAGATGGTAAAGAAACACCTCGGCGTTGCAGGAGCTCGTCAACGGGAATGAATCCCCTGGACACCCGCCAGGCTAACATAGACATCTTTTTCGGGAAGGAAGAATGCCAAATAAGACTGTGCAGATAGGAAGGGTCCCTAGATGGAGCAATCTCTTTATACACCTGCCGAAAGGAGAATTGACCATCCCCCGTACCTTTCCACACTGCGACATCCTCCTCACCCGAGTGGATAGGGATAGACATAATAGCTCTGACAGTGTCAGAGTCAACCATATCGCGCAGCAGACCCTGGTTCCATTCCCCATTCTGCCAGAGCTGACTAACGCGCAGATTACTATCTATTTCAAGATTCTCCAAGGGAGTAAGCCTTGGAATACCCCAAGACTCATCCCAGAACCTACAATCACCCTTGCCAAGAACCCAGTGAGTGTGATTCTCAGCAAACTCCCGGCCTCGCAAAATAAATTTCCAGCACATGGAGTGCTTAGGATGCTCCCTGGCCTCAACAGGGTGATACTTCCTACAATATTTCCCCTTCATGAACCGACTCCAAAGATTATCAACAGATCTGAATCGGTACCAAGCCTTGACCATACACACCTGATTGATAGCAGCGAAGGATTTGAGATTAAGGCCCCCATCTTCATAGCTGTAACTCGCCTTAGACCAACTGGCCCATCGCTGCTTTCCCCAAAGGAAACCATTACAAATCTTTTGCACTCTGTCCACCACCGTCAGGGGCATCTGAATGGTATGCAGTAAGTGAAGAGGCTGAGCCATCAAAACAGACTGCACTAAAGTCAAACGCCCCCCCGAGGACAAATGCCCATGGTTCCACCCAGCTATAGTATCCACCATCTTGTGAATCAACTTCTCAAACAAGAAGCATCTCTTGGCCCCCTTAGAGATGGGAGTACCCAGATAGGTGAAAGGAAATTTTTCAAGCTTGAACCCCGTCGCATGGCACACCACGCTAATCCTAGCAGGACTCGCAGTGGTGGAGACAAGGCAGCTGCTCTTGGAGTTGTTGATAAGCTGGCCGGAGACACTTTGATAGTGATCGAGCCAATCCATAATGATACGAAGAGAACTCTTCTTTCCGTTGCAGAAGAGAATGCAATCGTCAGCGAAAGACAAGCAAGGGACGATAACATCCTTACTACCCCCACCATTATAGCGCACCTCAGGATGGTCTTCATGGATTCTCATAAGGCCACGGAGGAGATATTCCTGAGCAAGGATGAATAGCGCAGGAGAAAGCGGGTCCCCTTGTCTAACACCTTTTGATGCCGGAAAGTAACCCTGGATCTCCCCATTAATCATGATAGAAAAATACGACTGGTCAATGCAGTTCATAATCAAGGAGACCCACTTATCAGAGAAGCCAAAGGCCAGTAGAACTCTTTTCAGAAATTTCCAAGACAGACGATCAAACGCCTTAGTCATATCAAGCTTAAGAATGGCATTACCCCCATTAGCAGTCCTGTTAATCTCGTGAGCTAGATCTTGCGCGAGCATGATATTATCGTAAATACTTCTGCCCTGAACAAATCCAGCCTGCATCGGAGATATAAGCTTCGGGAGGATATTCCCTAAACGCGAATTGATAATTTTAGTGGCAACCTTATTCATGAAGGTGCACAGGCTAATAGGGCGAAATTCACTCCAGGTCTGAGCCCCTGATCTTTTCGGAATAAGGCAAAGCACCGTAGAAGTGACACCCTTAGGTAACTTGTTGCCAGCAATAAAGTGAATCATAGCTCGCAGCAAATCCTGCTGGATGATATCCCAATAAGTCTGAAAGAAGACTCCATTGTAACCATCCACCCCAGCAGCACTCTGCGAACTCAAACTAAAGACCACCTCTTTAAGCTCTTCAAGCGTAGGTTCCGCCAACAAAGCCTGATTATCCGCAGTAGAGACCAACGGAGGAATGACATCTAACATATCCTCATCAGCCTCGTGCCCATCAGCGTCAAAAAGGTTTTGAAAGAAGCGAACAGCGGAGTCAATAATACCATCTTTATCGGAGACCCAAACACCGTTGTCAAGGGTACCAGCAATACGATTCTTCTTCCTCTTCTGCTTGACATGAGAGTGAAAGAAGGCAGTAGACTTGTCACCCTCTTTAAACCAGTGACAACTGCTTTTCTGTTGCCAATAATCCTCCTCCATAGCTAAAAGACGGAGCTGCTTTGCTTTTAGCAAGCTAAGAGCCTCACGATCTTGTGGGAGACCAGATTGTTGGTAAGCAGTTTCCTTCTGGCACACCTCATCCTCAATCTGCGCAACTTGCGAGAAGATATTTCCAAAAACCTGCTTATTCCATAGCTTGAGATCACCCTTTAAACGCTTCAACTTACTCCAGAAAGCAGTGATAGGCTCCGCCCAAACAGGTAGAGACCAAGATTTCTCAATAAGGTCGCGGCAGCCCTCATGCTTTATCCACATATTCTGGAATCTGAAGCTCGACTTAATCACCTCAGAGTCCATCTTGCACTCAATCAGCAGAGGTGCGTGATCAGACCCCGTCTTAGCAAGATGTCGAACCCCAACAGAAGTAAAAAAGCTGAGAAACTCAGGGTTGACGAGCACCCGATCCAGGCGCTTATATTTGTTCCCCTGAGTCCAAGTATATGGAGAACCAGTGAAACCGGCGTCCTGAAGATTGCAGTTAATCAAACAGTTTATGAAGTCGTCCATGCCCTTTTGGGGAGACAACCCTTACTCTCACTGTCGGACAACAGACAGTTGAAGTCTCCCATGACTGCCCAAGGAAGCATAGGGTCAGCCTTGTCCGCTAAGCTACTCCATAAGGCCTGACGGCCATTGGAGGTGCACGAAGCATAGACAATGGTGAGGAGGACATCCTTCGTACCTGAAGACACACGAAGATGTAACAGCTGAGGTTCATCAGCCAGCACATGAACAGTGTGCTGATCATTCCACAAGACCCAGATCTTGTTAGTAGAATTAGCAGCACTACCGGAGAAATTAAGCTTTTTCATCAGCTTAGGCAATTTTGTAACAGAGATCATAGGCTCCTGGATACATAAGATGGAAAACTTGTGGAGCCTGCGAAGAGATTTAATCCTCCTACGTGTGGGCGAATTGCCAACCCCACGTAGATTCCAGCATAAGATACTACTCGACATCGGAAAGGCGCATCCTCTCCTTCTTAGTAAGAGCCGAGCCCTGGGGGATAATAGTCTTGGGGCGTTGGGGCAAATTGGCTTTCTTTAATTTCAAGGACTTATATTCCTCGAAGAGCTTGCTAGCCGCAGCGATCCCCCGCTTAGGCAAGGAGGACTTGGGGGAGCTAGGAAGAGATCTGGCTGTCCTGGAGGCAGTAACGCCCTCAAAGTCATCCTCCTTATCTAAATCGACAAATCTATTGTGAGTGACAATGGAGGCAGGCTGCGTAGATGAAGCAATGGTCTTAGCACGAGCTTTAGGTGGGACGTCAATCCACGTCCCGGGTTGGGTCGCAGTGTCTGTCTCTCCGCCCTCAGCCGTACCCTTATCAGCTATCTGCTTAGTCACAACCTCAACAGCAGAGTTATTAGGGAGTCCCTTATTGCCTGGCTCAACAGTAGAGGGCAAATCCCGATCAGGGGTAGCTTCTACTGGTGCCAAGGCAACAACCGGACTTGTGGTATTCTCACTTTGCTGCTGTTTCTTTTGCTCGTGAGAGCCCTGGGCATTAGTGACGGGGATATCTTTAGATTTTTCTTGCCATTTCAAGGTAGTACGCCTCCTTCTCCTTCGTTTCTTAGGGCAGTATCCCCTCGAGAACCAACAGCCCCTTGAGAAGGACCGATCCCAGGGTTAGCTGATGGCTGACTACCAGTAGCAGTATTAGGAGACGGACCTTGCCATCCCAGTTTACATGCGAAGAAGCATGGCCCAGATGCTTACACATAGCACAGTAAGCAGGCATCTCTTCATAAGTAACCTTCTGCTCAAAGCCTTCCGAGGTCACTTTACCACTTACAAGAGTGCGTTCAAATCTAACATCCACCTCCTTAGGTTGGGGTTGAGCCACGTCTATCTCGACACAGACGCTAGCACACCCTAGTTGCGTCCTAGTGGTGTTCAAATGATCAATACATAGCGGCTTACCCACACCACTAGCGACAGAGAGTAAACCCTCATTCGTGTACATGTAAATGGGCAACTTGGGGAAAGAAACCCATACTGGACACAGCGAGGATTCAATGGTTGCATCGAAGTCGGGAGTCCATTTAAACATCCTCATCGGATAACTCTTGATGAACCATATGACCCTAAGCCAGAGGCGAATATAATCTTCCAGCAACACACATTCAACAATAAGGTGTCTGTCGTCATAAATGGAGAGATTATAATCTCCTCTTAACTTAAGATTGGTAAAGAACTCCTTGATATCAGTAATAGCAGGACGTCCGTGGGAAAATTTACCAATCAAAACATGTTGCATACTAGCTATAAAGCGAGCCTTATCCTCAGCTTTAAATAGAATAGTTGGTTTGCCTCCAACAGTAGTTGAAGGAGCAATAGACGTAGGTGGGGGAATATCATATCTACGAGCGTGATCACGCCTCGTTTGCACCCCTTGCGTCTTAGATTTCAATGCCTGGACAAAGGATGGATTGGGGTTGACATTGTGCTTAGGCACGTTATTAGCCTCAGCCTCATTATCCACCCGCACGTCCATAGAAGAATCCTTGCTAGCATTACCATAGCGAGGGATGAGGGCAGGGAAAGAGGCCAACATTTGCTCGTGAGTCATCGTGAGCCTAGCCTCAATAGGAGGCTTGACCACGTCCTTAGGGTCTAACTCACGTTCTAATTGGGGTCCAAGGGGGGGCAAAATTAAAGTGTTATCCTTGCACGGACCATGAGGTGGACTAACACCCATGCACGGACCAGGCTGTTCACAAGGAGGGGCGTCTAAATCAGTGGACTTAGCCAACTGATTGGGCCCAGGATGCGCACCAGACTCCACCTCACTAGGAGTCCTATCCGAGATAGGAAACCTAGCCGAGTGAGGAGTCCTTGCAAGGTTGGAGTCGTCCAGACCGTGGACAGCAGGGCAATGACGTGTTGCAGGGGCAGTGGGACACTCAAGGACAGAACAAAACTTACCAGAACCACCAGGGCTGGTGGCGCCACCAGTAGGCTGTGCAGGCGTCAGAAGGAGGCTGCCGGAGTTAGGGTTAATTTGATAACACTTTTAATAATCCGTACATTATTTATTTAACATTTGTACCACTTTATTTGATGAAGAACACAAAACGTGGGATTTCGTCTTATTTTTTCCTTTAGTGTTTTAAGGTTCTCATATTCGTCCTTTTTTGTCTTTTTTTGTCTTTGGGTGTTGTAATATTTAATTTGATAACACTTTTAATAATCCGTACATTATTTATTTAACATTTGTGTCACTTTATTTGATGAATAAAACAAAACGTGGGATTTCGTCTTATTTTTTCCTTTAGGGTTTTAAGGTTCTCATATTCGTCCTTTTTTGTCTTTTTTTGTCTTTGGGTGTTGTAATATGTAATTTGATAAAACTTTTAATAATTCGTATATTATTTATTTAACATTGGTGCCACTTTATTTGATGAATAACACAAAACGTGGCATTTCGTCTTATTTTTTCCTTTAGGGTTTTAAGGTTCTCATATTTGTCCTTTTTTGTCTTATTTTGTCTGTGGGTGTTGTAATATGTAATTTTTTTTTTTTTTAAATGAAAGCCCATAGGCTTTGTTTTATTAAAATATACATAAAAAGTTTAGAGCCGAAGCTCAATACATAAGGAGGTATGGGTTAACACCCCATACCCCATGAAAATAAATGCATAATGAAAATTACGAAGAAATAAATAACACGAAGCAACACTGATGTCAACCGGGGTCATTAGATTTTGCCTTTGTCCCAGGAGTGTGTGCTTGTTTTCCTTGTGACACCGTGAGGGGCCACCCCTCATGATGTTGGTCGTCAAGAACGCGCACTTTAAAGTCCTTCTCTGTGTGTGATGTGTTCTTTGTTGTCAGTCGCTCTGATCGTCTGTCTGCTTCCTTCTCAAACCTATGCACAGTTACTAGTTCATGGAATTGAACGTGCCGGGGTTTGTCATCGCCCCTTGTAGTGTGTAAATCTTCTTTGATCTCCTTAGTTGCGGACTCGTGTCCTTTATGAACTTGCTCCATCCCCGTGCAAAATATTGAGTCCTCTGAAGTGACCTGTTGTGGCCTGGGTTACCTTTTCTGTAGAGCTGCCTCAATAGAAGCTGATGATTCAAGAAAATGTGCTTTGAGAAATGCGCGCCAATCGGAGTCCTCCCCTGTATCCTCTGTTGTATCTGGCACTGTTTGCTGCATGGTAGGCTGCTCGCATTCCTCTTCAACTTGATCTGCCCATGAAGGCCTTAGGAATTGCGCTTGTCGTGGTTCAGAATGCATAGAGCGGACGTCCTGTGTGTTATGGTCAAAAGCAAGTCGGGTGGAGATGTTCTTTGGAGCCGAAGCTGGCGCGGAGGCCTTCTCTCTCGAACCTCGTTTGTTTTTACTAACCACCAATTGCCATCCGTCCTCCTTGGGTGATTTTGGTGCAAGTTCAAGTTCAGCCTCGGCTCGAAACTCTTGGTGGTCGACCTTTGTAGATGTCTGCTGATGAATTGGACCTTGGGCGAGCTGCTCTCGGCCAGAATGCATAGTAGTCGAATGCGCAGCGGCAACCTCATCCGACTCCTCAAGGGGAAGTGAATCAAAGATGTTATTTGTGGCCACCCCGTGCTGCGAATCCGAAGCGCCAGTAACTGGAACCTGCTGCTGGTTGTTTACTTCCGTAATCTGCACTGCAGCATTCAATTGGCTCCCCTCTTCTTCTCGCATAGCAGTCAGCTCCGCAACCTCATCAACCGCCGAATCCGCAAGCTGAAGGAACTGCCCAGGAGCTGCCGATTGGCTGCTCAAAACCTTCCCCTGCCCAGCAGAATGCAGGCCCGTGAGAGGCCCCTGCTGCTTATCATCGAGTGACCTGCTGGCAGCCTCATCCGCAGCCGGGTCCGCAGGCAGAAGCGATTGCCCAGCAGCTGCAGATTTGCGGCCCAAAGTCGTCCCCTGCCCAGCAGATTGCAGCCCCGTAGGAGGCCCCTGCTGCATCTCGAAGCGCCACCTACTGCCAGTCTGAGACCGTGACACACCAGCTGTAGCTTGAGCCTCGACCCGCTGCCAAACCTTAGTGGAACGACCCTGCGACGCACCAGCACTAGCAGCAGCTGCAACGCGCTTTGTTGCCTCCAAAAAGTAGCTCCCTATACTCCGTTTACAATTGCTAGAGGTATGACCAATATGAGAGCATTCAGGACAATACTTGGGCACAACATCATACAATATTTGAGCCCTCTTTGACTCCACGACAACCCCTGTTTCGTCATCCACAATAGTGATGTTGATCTCTTCTATTAACGGCTTCGAGGCATCTAGTTCCACACAAACACGTGCATAACTCAAACAGCTTCTATTTATATTCCGAGAATCCACCTTAATTGGCTTCCCTATGATAGATGCAATGCTCAAAAGAGTCATTTCATCAAACAAGTACAGTGCAAGGCCTACAATACGTATCCACACCGGCGCAATTGGAGACTCGATCAAAGCCGAGAAATTTGGTTCCCACTTAAATAAGCGCATGTTATAACCTTGAATATTCAACACCAATTGCATCCAAATCCAATAATAGTCCACATAACATGAACATTCAATAAATAGATGCTTTGAATCGGATAAGGCGCAATTGACCTCACCTTGTAGTTTGAGACTCTTGAAGAAGGCTTGAATAACACTTAATTGAGGCTTACCGTGTGAGAATTTCCCAATCAGAACCCACTTGAGATTATTCACTAATTGATGCTTCTCCGTAGTAGAGAAGGCAATCGACGGGACTCCATGATGATCGGAGGCTGTTTTGAGTTGGACTGTGGCAGGGTCCGCGAATGGAGCGCTCGAATGACCTAGCTGCGCTTGATAACACTTTTTATAATCCGTGCATTATTTATTTAACATTCGTGCCACTTTATTTGATGAATAACACAAAACGTGGCATTTCGTCTTATTTTTTCCTTTAGGGTTTTAAGGTTCTCATATTCGTCCTTTTTTGTCTTTTTTTGTCTTTGGGTGTTGTAATATGTAATTTTTTTTTTTTTTAAGCAAAACCCAACAGGGGTTACGTGTTACCATTCAAGCAAAAGAAATACATAGTCTCGCGAGCGTATCGCATTAGAAAGCAATATAAGACAAGTAAAGAAACTAGGGTTCTCCTTAATGGGAGTTTAGGAAGTCTAGCAAGATGGAAGGCAAGGAAGGACCCCCAAAACCTCTCCCCAGGACAAGGACCAAGTCTCCAAACCGCTGCATGGGATACATACACCCCTCATCCCCCCCTCCTGCATCTCTGCAGGGGTGCATGCACTTACCACACCAGTCCCCCCATCCCTGCGGTAAGAGAACCTTGCCTCCAGCAAGCATCAGGACAAGGACCAAGTCTCCAAACCACTGCATGGGGCGCATACACCCTTCAACCCCCCCTCCTGCATCTCTGCAAGAGTGTATGCACTTGCCATGTCAAAACCCCCAATCCCTGTGGTAAGAGAACCTTGCCCAACAGCAAGCTGGAGAAGAGAGAAAGTGGGAAGTCCCAGCCGTACCTCCGGATCCAGCGCTAGAAAACACCCAAACCCCATAATAGGAGAGCCCCTGAAAGTATACATATGCGCTCAAAGAAACAAGGGGAGCGCGCTCAGCAAGTCAATGTAGAAATAGCTATGCCATCAGAGATAATGCAACGTCTCTATCTCTCTCTGGCTCAGGCAATAGCTCCATCTGTCGTATCAATCTCAGCCCAAATCCCAGGCAGACGACCCCTAAACATATGCAGTGCAAATGAGGCCGTCGCCTATCAATCTAGTCCAAAACAAGAGCCTCCATAACTCATGCACCTGCAAAATGAACACAATCAACCTCTAGAAGTTCCGTCACTCCTATCCAGGAGATCAAGAGGGCATTAACATATATAGCTCCCGGAAGACAGTTGCTATAGATGTACCCCCCCCATATGAGGTCGACATTAGATGAAACAATACGCCCAAGGACCACCTGCAAGCCATGTCAAACCAAACGATGTTAGCAAATAAAGAAAGGGGACAATCATCTAGTCCTCCGAATGTAAGGGAGACCAATCTGCTCCAATCTGATCAAAGCCCGGAACTGTGATGTCTCCTCTCCCGGTCTCCATGAGAATCTGGTACTGTGCATCACCGCGTGCTTGGCCATGTAGTCTGCAGCGTGATTCCGCTCCCTCCAAACATGACCAAGCTCCGACTACAAGTACTCAAGCAATCTCCTAATAAGCAGAATCCTAGACCTCAAATGCCAAGGACCCCCAGTGTGCTGTAAAGCCTGCACCAGCTGTAATGAATCCGTCTCCACAAGGAAACCCTCATAAGCGTGCTCAATGAACCACCTCAAAACCACCACCATAGACTCAACCTCAGCCTCAAACGAAGAACTAGCGAGAATAGGGATCGCAACTGCCACAATGAGATGACCATCATCACCCCTCAATACCCCACCCGAGCCACACCCCGACAAACTGAAAGAGCCATCAACGTTGAGCTTGGACTTGCCTCTAGGAGGACGAGTCCAGCCAACCAATCTAGGCGGTTTGTTAGTCTTTGCCAAAATAAACAAGCCCCATGTACGAGCCACATCATGATTACCTTTCCAACGATCATAGGAGCCAAACCCAGCACCGCACCAAAGATAGACAGTGCGAACAATGTGATGCATGATCCTATCATAACGATAGGGAGCCCCCTCGTGCTTACTCTCGTTCCTCGCCACCCATAGCGCATATAAGGTAGCAACAAGAACCAGGTGTCTAACATGCCCACCCGTAGTTGAGCTTAGAAGCCAGGCCTCCATAGCCCCCCTAAGAGAGTTAATGTGATCATACCTGACACCAAAAATGGAGCCCAAGTAGACCCAAATCCTTTGAGCCACATCGTTGTCCCAAAAGACATGAGCCAGCGTCTCCGTAGAGGAGCAACAAACGCATCGAGACGGCAATGACACCCCTCGACGCTGCATCATTTCCTCAACGGGAATGAATCCCCTGGACACACGCCAGGCTAACATAGACATCTTCTTTGGGAAGGAGGAATGCCAAATAAGGCTATGCAGATAGGAAGGGTCTCTAGAGGGTGCGATTTCTCGACACACCTGTCGAAAGGAGAATAGACCATCCCCCGTCCCTTTCCATACTGCAACATCCTCCTTTTCCGAATGAATCGGAATGGTCATAATATCGCTGACCGCATCAGAGCTAACCATAGTGCGCAGCAGCTCCTCATTCCAAGCACCATCCTGCCAAAGCGCACTAACACGGAGATTACTATCCAGGTCATGGTCCTCCAAGGGTTCAACCCCTTGAATACCCCATGAATCCTCCCAGAAACGACAATCACCCCGCCCCAGGACCCAGTGAATATGATCTTCAGCGTAGTCCCGGCCACGTAATATAAACTTCCAGCACGAGGAGTGCCTAGGGAACTCCGTAGCCTCCGCAGGGTGATACTTTCTACAATACTTTCCCTTCATAAAGCGGGTCCAAAGGTTATCGACCGAACGGAATCGATACCAAGCCTTCACCATACAAGCCTGGTTGACAACAGCCAGAGACTTGAGGTTTAAGCCACCTTCCTCATATCTGAAGCTTGCTTTGTCCCAACTGGACCATCTCTGCTTCCCCCAGATGAAGCCATTACAGATTTTTTGGATTCTGTCCACAACTGTAAGAGGCATTTGGAGGGTGTGTAGTAAGTGCAGTGGCTGAGCCATCAACACGGACTGCACCAGAGTCAAGCGGCCCCCAGAGGAAAGGTGAGTGTGATTCCATCCCGCAATAGAAGTCACCATCTTCTCAATCAAGTTCTCATACAAGAACCGTTTCTTGTGACCTTTGTAGATGGGCGTACCCAGGTACGTAAAGGGGAATTTTTCAAGTTTAAACCCTGTTGCACGGCATACTACACTAATCCTGGCCGGAGTAGCATTAGTAGAGACAATGCAACTGCTCTTAGACTTGTTGATTAGCTGGCCCGATATACTCTGATAGTGGTCCAGCCATTCCATAATCAAGCGCAAGGAGCTCTTCTTGCCATTGCAGAAAAGAATACAATCATCCGCAAAGGATAGACAAGGAACCAGAACATCCTTACTACCCCCACCATCATAGCGGACCTCAGGGTGCTCCTCGTGAAGTCTCAACAGCCCACGAAGGAAGTACTCTTGAGCCAGAATAAATAAGGCCGGAGAGAGCGGATCACCTTGCCTAACGCCTTTCGACGCAGGAAAGTAACCCTGGATCTCCCCATTCAACATGATAGAAAAGAACGATTGGTCAATGCAGTTCATAATCAAAGCAATCCATCGCTCCGCAAAGCCAAACGCCTGAAGGACTCTCCTTAGAAACTGCCAGGACAGACGATCAAACGCCTTAGTCATATCAAGCTTAAGGATGGTGTTACCACCATTAGCAGTCTTATTGATTTCGTGCGTAAGTTCTTGGGCCAGCATGATATTATCGTGAATGCTTCTGCCCTGCACAAAACCCGCCTGCATCGGGGAGATAAGTCTCGGGAGGAGAGTGCCTAATCTGGAGCTGATAATTTTAGTGGCAACTTTATTCATAAAAGTGCACAAGCTGATAGGACGAAATTGACTCCAGGTTTGAGCGCCTGGCTGTTTCGAGATAAGGCAAAGCACCGTAGAAGTGACCCCCTTAGGTAGCTTATTGCCAGCGACAAAGTATTTCATAGCGCGAAGCAAATCCTCCTGAATGATGTCCCAATAGGTCTGAAAGAAGACCCCATTGAAGCCATCGACACCAGCAGCACTCTGCGCACTCAAGGAGAAGACAACAGCACGAACCTCCTCGAGGGTCGGCTCGGCTAACAACATCTGATTGTCCTCATGAGAGACCAGAGAGGGAATGCAATCAACCATATCCCCATCAGCCTCATGCCCTTCATCATCAAAAAGATTCTGAAAGAAGCGAACAGCAGAGTCGACAATGCCCTCCTTAGTAGAGATCCACTCACCGTCATCAAGGGTACCAGCGATGTGGTTCTTCTTCCTCTTTTGTTTGACATAAGAGTGAAAGAACGCTGTCGACTTATCTCCCTCTTTAAGCCAGTGACAACTACTTTTCTGTTGCCAGTACGCCTCCTCCATAGCCAAGAGACGAAGCTGCTTTGCCTTAAGCAAGCTAAGAGCCTCGCGATCCTGGGTGAGGCCTGACTGCTGGTAAGTAGTTTCCTTCTGGCACACCTCATCTTCAATCTGCGCCACCTGCGAGAAGATATTACCGAAGGTGGTCTTATTCCACTGCTTCAGTTCACCTTTCAGGCGCTTCAACTTACTCCAAAAGGCAGTGATAGGTTCCCCCCAAACAGGCAGAGACCAAGAATGTGCAATAAGCGGACGGCAACCATCATGCTTGGTCCACATATTCTGAAATCTGAAGCTCGACTTGATGACATCAGAGGCAACCTTGCATTCCACCAAAAGCGGAGCATGATCGGACCCAGTCCTGGCAAGATGTCGAACCCCAATAGTAGTAAAGCGGCTGATAAACTCAGGGTTGACAAGCACCCGATCCAGGCGCTTATACTTATTCCCTTGAGTCCAAGAATGTTGTAATATGTAATTTGATAACACTTTTAATAATCCGTACATTATTTATTTAACATTCGTGCCACTTTATTTGATGAATAACACAAAACGTGGCATTTCGTCTTACTTTTTCCTTTAGGGTTTTAAGGTTCTCATTTTCATCATTTTTTGTCTTTTTTTATCTTTGGGTGTTGTAATATGTAATTTGATAACACTTTTGATGATCCGTGCATTATTTATTTAACATTCGTGCCACTTTATTTGATGAATAACACATAACGTGGCATTTCGTCTTATTTTTTCGTTTAGGGTTTTAAGGTTCTCAAATTCGTCCCTTTTTGTCTTTTTTTGTCTTTGGGTGTTGTAATATGTAATTTGATAACACTTTTGATAATCCGTCCATTATTTATTTAACATTCGTGCCACTTTATTTGATGAATAACACAAAACGTGGCAATTCGTCTTATTTTTTCCTTTAGGGTTTTAAGGTTCTCATATTCGTCCTTTTTCGTCTTTTTTTGTCTTTGGGTGTTGTAATATGTAATTTGACAAAACTTTTGATGATCCGTGCATTATTTATTTACCATTCGTGCCACTTTATTTGATGAATAACAAAAAACGTGGCATTTCGTCTTATTTTTTCCTTTAGGGTTTTAAGGTTCTCATATTCGTCCTTTTTTGTCTTTTTTTTGTCTTTGGGTGTTGTAATATGTAATTTTATAACACTTTTAATAATCCGTACATTATTTATTTAACATTTGTGCCACTTTATTTGATGAAGAACACAAAACGTGGGATTTCGTCTTATTTTTTCCTTTAGGGTTTTAAGGTTCTCATATTCGTCCTTTTTTGTCTTTTTTTGTCTTTGGGTGTTGTAATATTTAATTTGATAACACTTTTAATAATCCGTACATTATTTATTTAACATTTGTGCCACTTTATTTGATGAATAATACTAAACGTGGCATTTCTTCTTCTTTTTTCCTTTAGGGTTTTAAGGTTCTCATATTCGTCCTTTTTTGTCTTTTTTTATCCTTGGGTGTTGTAATATGTAATTTGATAACACTTTTAATAATCCGTACATTATTTATTTAACATTCGTGCCACTTTATTTGATGAATAACACAAATAGTGGCATTTCGTCTTACTTTTTGCTTTAGGGTTTTAAGGTTCTCATTTTCGTCCTTTTTTGTCTTTTTTTATCTTTGGGTGTTTTAATATGTAATTTGATAACACTTTTGATGATCCGTGCATTATTTATTTAACATTCGTGCCACTTTATTTGATGAATAACACATAACGTGGCATTTCGTCTTATTTTTTCGTTTAGGGTTTTAAGGTTCTCAAATTCGTCCCTTTTTGTCTTTTTTTGTCTTTGGGTGTTGTAATATGTAATTTGATAACACTTTTGATAATCCGTCCATTATTTATTTAACATTCGTGCCACTTTATTTGATGAATAACACAAAACGTGGCAATTCGTCTTATTTTTTCCTTTAGGGTTTTAAGGTTCTCATATTCGTCCTTTTTCGTCTTTTTTTGTCTTTGGGTGTTGTAATATGTAATTTGATAACACTTTTGATGATCCGTGCATTATTTATTTACCATTCGTGCCACTTTATTTGATGAATAACAAAAAACGTGGCATTTCGTCTTATTTTTTCCTTTAGGGTTTTAAGGTTCTCATATTCGTCCTTTTTTGTCTTTTTTTTGTCTTTGGGTGTTGTAATATGTAATTTGATAACACTTTTAATAATCCGTACATTATTTATTTAACATTTGTGCCACTTTATTTGATGAAGAACACAAAACGTGGGATTTCGTCTTATTTTTTCCTTTAGGGTTTTAAGGTTCTCATATTCGTCATTTTTTGTCTTTTTTTGTCTTTGGGTGTTGTAATATTTAATTTGATAACACTTTTAATAATCCGTACATTATTTATTTAACATTTGTGCCACTTTATTTGATGAATAATACAAAACGTGGCATTTCGTCTTATTTTTTCCTTTAGGGTTTTAAGGTTCTCATATTCGTCCTTTTTTGTCTTTTTTTGTCTTTGGGTGTTGTAATATTTAATTTGATAACACTTTTAATAATCCGTACATTATTTATTTAACATTTGTGCCACTTTATTTGATGAATAACACAAAACGTGGCATTTCGTCTTATTTTTTCCTTTAGGGTTTTAAGGTTCTCATATTCGTACTTTTTTGTCTTTTTTTGTCTTTGGGTGTTGTAATATTTAATTTGATAACACTTTTAATCATCCGTACATTATTTATTTAACATTTGTGCCACTTTATTTGATGAATAACACAAAATGTGGCATTTCGTCTTATTTTTTCGTTTAGGGTTTTAAGGTTCTCATATTCGTCCTTTTTCGTCTTTTTTTTGTCTTTGGGTGTTGTAATATGTAATTTGATAAAACTTTTAATAACTCGTATATTATTTATTTAACATTGGTGCCACTTTATTTGATGAAATAACACAAAACGTGGCATTTCGTCTTATTTTTTCCTTTAGGGTTTTAAGGTTCTCATATTTGTCCTTTTTTGTCTTTTTTTTTGGGTGTTGTAATATGTAATTTGATAACACTTTTGATAATCCGTGCATTATTTATTTAACATTCGTGCCACTTTATTTGATGAATAACACAAAACGTGGCATTTCGTCTTATTTTTTCCTTTAGGGTTTTAAGGTTCTCATATTCGTCCTTTTTTGTCTTTTTTTGTCTTTGGGTGTTGTAATATGTAATTTTTTTTTTTATGCTAAACCCAACGAGGGGTTTACGTGTTAAGAAAACAAATAATACAGAGTCATGCGAACTAGTCGCAGCATCAAAAATAGAAACACACTGTAAACTAAATAATGGAGCTTTTTATAGCAAAATCCCAAGAAGTCTAGCGAGCAGGGGAGGGGTTGTAGAAGTAAAGACTCCTACCTCCCCTCCCGTCCTCATGTGCTAGAAAACACCCGGAATTAAGCAACAAAAAGCTCCCTATACAGAATGAATAAAGTGCTCCTAGCCAATACAATATGAGCACACTCAGCAAAACAAAATATAAACAAGCATCTCAGCAAGCCGTAGAGCTCTTGGTGCGTCTCTACCGGTAGATATGTCCTCTGCAACGACCTAATATTGGTTTTCTAGCTCCCAGAAACAAGCTTGTACCCCCGTCTAGTAGCCTCTCCATGTGGTACCTGCAAAAAGAAGTGAATCCAGCGCAGTACCTGCAAGCATGAGCACAAGCAACCTTCAGGGGTTTCATCGTCCCCCTGAGAAGTCGACGTTAGTAATCAAAGGACATGAGCTAGCCACGCCCTTTACGAATGTAAGGGACGCCAAGCTGCTCCAAGCGAACAATGGCCCGAAGGCGAGGAGACTCCTCTCCTGGGCGCCAATGATAGGAAGTACTAGTAGTGGCAGCTAACTTGGCCATAAAGTCTGCTGCGTGGTTTCCTTCCCTCCAGATATGGTGCATGTCAGCATCCGTAGCCTTCACAAGCCGTTGAGCTTCCATGATATGTGATCTCAACTGCCAAGGCCCTCTAGAATGGACAAGAGCATGAAAGAGCTGGGCCGAGTCTGTTTCAACCTCCAAATGTGTAACAGATCGTTCCAAACACCAAGATAGAGCAACAATAAGAGTCCGTAGCTCAGCTTCAAAGGGGGAAGCTGCCACAATAGGAGAAGAGGACGCCCAAATCATGGCCCCTTGGTCGTCCCGAAGGATTGCCCCAGCACCCGCACTTGCTAACCCGTAAGAGCCATCCACGTTCAGTTTATATCTTCCCCCTGCAGGTTTCAACCACCCGACAAGACGAGGTCTAGTGGGCGTAGGCGCAACAATGAAGCAGTTCCACTTCCGGGCAACCTCAAGATCCCCTTTCCAGGCCGCTAACCGACCATACCCTGCTCCACACCAAGACGTGATGGTCCATTTGATACGACCCAGAATCTGTGATGATCGAAACTCCACTCCTTGATGCTTAGCCTTGTTGCGAGCCTCCCATATAGCATAGAGAGCAACAAGAGGAATGAGCTTACGAATGTGACCCTTATGCAAAGTACTCATGCTCCAAACCTCAAAAATATGACTGATGGACCTGAACTGAAGATTAAAAACCCCAAAGATAGATCCTAAGTACGCCCAAACTTCTTTGGCAACAACATTTTCTAAAAAAACATGTTCCAAAGTCTCAACTTGGTCGCAGCAAACACACTTAGACACCAATTGGACTCCTTTCCGCTGCATCCGAACATCAACAGGAATCAGATTATTGCAAACTCGCCATGCAAGCATAGACATGGCAGGGGGGAAAGAGCTATGCCACAAGGAGTCAAACAGTCGAATAGGAGTCCCTCTAACAGCAAGGGATTTGTAGACATCTGCGAAGCTGAACTCCCCGTTAGGTGTATCTTTCCATACCAAGGTATCTCGTGTCCCATGCTGGAAAGGAGTCGCAATAATAGCGGAGAGCGTGTGCGCATCAACCATCTCGCAAAGCTTAGCAACATCCCACTCACCATTAACCCATACATCCTGCACCCGCAGCTTAGGATCCCTGAGGTGCGTTGGGAGTGGTACTGGAAGGCCCTCAATCATCCAGGAATCGTGCCAAAACCTGCAACGTCCCTCACCAAGGATCCAGTGCAGACGAGGCTCCGCGTACTCACGCCCCTGAGTGATAAATTTCCAGCAACTCGAGTGACCCAGATAGATTTTAGCGTCTGCTGGATCATACAAGCTGTAGTACTTGGACTTCATGAACTCACTCCATAAGGAATTACCCATTCTGAATCTCACCCATGCTTTAATACTGCACACCTGGCTGATTATGCTTAAGGACTTAACATTGAGACCTCCTTCAGCATAACCAATGCATTCACGATCCCACTTAGCCCAACGATGCTTACCCCATAAGAAGCCATTACAAATATTCTGAATCTTTTTCCCCGTGCCCAACGGAAGACCAATGGTATGAAGGATGTGAAGAGGTTGCGCCATCAATACTGTTTGGAGCAGAGTAAGGCGCCCACCATATGAAATTTGTGTCGCGGCCCAGCTTGTAATCTTACTTGACAATTTGTCAGACAGCTGATCAAACAGAAAGCACCTCCGACGACCTTTAAAGATAGGGGTCCCTAAATACAGAAAGGGAAGCTTTTCCCTAGTGAAACCAGTAGCCTGTTCAACAATAGTGGCTCTAGCAACACTGGCTTTACTTGAGACAATACACGAGCTCTTTGTAGTGCTAATCCGCTGACCTGAGACAGCCTGATAATGAGCAAGCCAATCCATAACAATCTTGAGGGAGCTTCCCTTAGCATTACAAAAGAGCACACAATCATCAGCGAATGCTAAGCAAGGCACAACCACATCTCCTCCACCATTGTATTGAATGTCAGGATTCTGCTCGTGAAGGAGAGCGAGACCCCTAAGGAGATATTCTTGAGCAAGGATGAATAGAGCAGGCGAGAGCGGGTCGCCTTGACGAACACCCTTGTGAGCTTGGAAGTAACCCTGAAGTTCGCCATTAATCATAACGGAGAGCGAAGATTGATCAATACAACCCACCACAAGATCCACCCATTCCGGAGCGAACCCAAATGCAGATAGAATCTTCTTCAAAAACTTCCACGACAACCGATCAAAAGCCTTCATCATATCAAGCTTCAGAATGACATTGCCGCCCCTGGCAGAGCGATCAATCTCATGGGTGAGTTCTTGAGCCAACATAATGTTATCATAGATACTCCGGCCATTGACAAACCCAGCCTGCATTGGAGAAATTATCTTGGGAAGCAAGGACCCCAGTCTGGTATTAATGACCTTAGTAATGACTTTGTTAAAGAAAGTACACAAGCTTATAGGCCGATACTGACACCAAGTCTGTGCACTAACAGATTTCGGGATAAGGCAGAGAGAAGTAGAAGTGGCACCCTTAGGCATTTTCGCCCCAGAAAAGAATGCCGTGACCGCAGCAACCAGATCACACTCGATGATATCCCAAAAGGTCTGGTAGAAGACCCCATTAAACCCATCAACTCCTGCGGCGTTGTCCTTGCTAAGTCCAAAAACCGCCTCCCGAATTTCACTATTGTTAGGGCGGGCCATCAACATACAGTTGTCCTCTGCTGTAATGAGCGAAGGAATGCAATCAACCAAGGCAGCCTCATCAATGTCCTCCTCTTTAAATAAGTCCTGAAAGTAACTTATCGCAGAGTCCGCGAGATCCTGCTTATCGGTAACCCATACGTCATTTTACAAAGTGCCCGAGATGTGATTCCTTTTGCGGCGTTGCTTAACATATGAGTGAAAGAATCTAGTAGATTTGTCACCCTCTTTTAACCAGTGACAACTACTCTTCTGCCTCCAGTACGCATCCTCCATCGACAACCAACGAAGTTGGTTTGCCTTTGCCAATTGCAGAGCAGCCCGAGTATGGTCACTTGGAGATTCCTCAAACTTAGCTTCACAAATGGCAACCTCATCCTCTAGTTGCTCAACCCTAGAGAACACATTACCAAAAGTACTTGTGTTCCATTCTTTGAGCTCCCCTTTGAGACGCTTCAGTTTTTGCCAAAAAGTGTTAATATCATCACCCCAAGATGGCTTAGCCCATGAAGACGCCACCAAAGGCCTACATCCTTCGTGCTGCACCCACATATTTTGAAAGCGAAAGCTAGATTTGTAGAAGTCACCCCCTTTCTTGCATTCGACCAAAAGGGGAGCATGATCTGAGCCTGTACGAGGAAGATGACGCACACTAATAGCTGAGAAAACCTCAACAAAGCCTGGATTAGTGAGAACTCTGTCCAACCGTTTAAACTTCGTCCCCTGAACCTATGTGAAATCCGACCCAGTGTAACCTGCATCCTCCAAGTTGCAATCCACAACACACTGAATAAACTCGTCCATACTAGGTTGAGGACAACAGCCTGAAATTTCACTATTTGACAAGACGCAGTTAAAATCCCCCATAACTACCCAAGGGAGACTGGGGTCCGCCACCTCAGTAAGAGTGCTCCAAAGTGCTCGACGATCAGAGGGGGCACAAGCCGCATAAACCACTGTGAGATAGAAATCCTCCGCCCCTACTGTCGACACTCGAACATGTAACATCTGGGTCTCATCACGCAGAATATGGATAGCATGATCATCACCCCACAGTAACCAAATTTTATTAGAGACGTTAGCAGAGCCAGATGAAAAGCGTAACTTCTTACATAGCATGGGCAATTTTTTAACAGAAATCATGGGCTCCTGAATACATAAGATATTGAATTATGAAGCCGCCGAAGAGCTTGAATGCGTCTACGAGTAGGAGAATTGCCAACCCCGCGTAGATTCCAACAAAGTATTTTATTCGACATTGGAAAGGCCCCGCCCGTCCTTCAAAATATGTGGCTGGTCCAAAGGAAAAGTGTGGCGTCGGGGACGTATGGACCTAGAAACAATCTTCGAACTCTGTCTATAGCTCGTCATGAAACTATGTATATCAATACTTTTCTTACGAGAAGTGGCCCTTGGAGAGCTCGGGAGGGAAGAGGCACCTCGCTGAACACAATTATCATCAAAAACATCAAGCTTTTCCAAGTCAAGAAATCTGTTCTGCGTGGCCACGGAGACATTCTGCAAGGGTGGGCTACTGCTCTTAGCACAAGATTTGGAAGGAACTGCAGTCCATGACTCTGAAACAGCCGTAGATGGAGACTCACTGGCAGCACTGCTTGGAATCAACTCCGTCTTATCTTCTCTTGGAGCACCAGCAGAAACTAAGTCAGGAGCTGGGGACACTGTCTGAGGCCTGGTACTGTCAGATCGAGGCTGAGGTGCTGGAGACGCCCTTTTCACGGTTTGGTCATCAACAAGGCGGATTTCTACGCCCCTGCTGGTCTTGTTAGAGCCCTCCATGGCCTCGTTAGTCCTTTGCGCATTGGATCCCTCCTCTGTCCGGGCCAGGATAGCCAGGGGTTGGGCATGCTGGGGCTGATCAGCTTGAAGTGATTTCTCAGGAGGGTTCTCAACCTTCTCCTTTGCTCTCCAAGTCGTAGTCTTACGCCCCCGCCTTCTACGCCTCTTGGGAGCAGTAGATTGGGCCTCACCTTCAATATGCTTACCTTTGTCCAAGCGGGTAGCCAGTTGTCTATCCTTCTGAACCACAGGGGTGGGTTGCCTCTGAACTAAAGGAGCAGCCCCAAACTTGCACTGAGAGTGCTCATGGCCCAGATGACAACACGAAGAGCAATAACTAGGCAAGAGCATGCTCAAAGCGAACTAGGATCTCAGCAGGCTAAGGCTGTGCAACATCAAGCTCGACACAAACACTAGCACACCCTAACTGAGTTCTAGTAGTGTTAAGGTGATCAATACATAGAGGACTACCAACACTACTAGCAATAGATAATAAAGCCTCCTCTGTATACATGTAAATAGGAAGTCTAGGCAAGTTTATCCAAATTGGGCATATAGAGGACTCGATGGAAGCATCAAAAGAGGGCGACCACTTGAACATACGCATAGGAAAACCCTTAATAAACCAAGTTACACGCAGCCAAAGCCTCACATAATCGTCCACCAAATCACATTCAATAATTAAATGACGGGAATCATAGATAGAGAAATTATAAGCACCCTTCAATTTCAAATTGATAAAGAATTCCCTCAAGTCATTAATAGCAGGCCTACCATGTGAAAATTTACCCACTAACACATGCTTCATAGAGGATAAGAAGCGTACCTTATCATCCGCCGAAAAGATGACCGTAGGCTTACCGTCCACTGTAGCTGAAGGAGCTAGGGTCACTGGCTGAGGTATGTCATATCTCCTGGTACTGCCACGTCGAGGTAGTGGGTCTTGAGGAGCCCCCTTCACGGTTTGGGCATAGGAATGGCGGATTTCTACGCCCCTAGATGCCTTGCTAGGACCCTCCACGGCCTCGTTAGTCCTTTGCGCATTCTGTCCAGCCCCTTTCCCATGACCAATTTTATGAGGTGGAACAGGTGCAGCATGAGTGCCAATCGACGTACTTCTCAAGGTGCCATCATGCATGACCTTAGTGTGTTGCTATATGTGCGCGGGTTGATCAAACCTCACCAACTTAGTAGACGAAACATCACCAACCTGCGGGGAACACCTAACCTTGCCCTGTAGAGCCTCCTCCAAAGTGGGAAAATCCGAGCTAGCATCCTTGGCATCCACGGATTTGATATGCTGAGCCGCCGTAGAGTCCACGTGCACCTTGGCACTACTGTCCGCATCCACCAGGTCCTGGAGACCAGGGGAGGCCTCCCTAGACGCAGCTACACGGGCCAGGGCAGATCCCTGGTGCGCAGGACCACCCGTACAGCCCGATCTCTGGCTACCCTCACACTGGCCCATCAAGACGCCTCCAATCTCCTGTGCCTCACTAGTGGGGTGGCTTGGGAGGAGACATTGGGGCGGGGGTGGCAGCCTAGAACCACCACCAGAGGCGGCGCCACCAGTGGAGCAAGCCATAACCAGCGAGCAGCCCTTAGGGTTTGTAGAATAGGTTTCGTCCAAGGCATTAGCAAGAGACCCATCAATACCAGACCTATGGTCCCTGGCCAATCCACCCACCTCCATTCCAATGCATTCTGTGTGCAAAACCTGCTGGGATTGATCAAGAGATGAAGCCCCCTTCTCCAAGACTCCATCGAGTGCCACCATTTGTTTGCCAATTGGCAAGATGGTTGGCGTCTTGCATAAATCCATACAATATGCCATTCCTTTAGTATTAGGCAACAAATTATGGGAGGAAGATGCTGAATTGCAGGGCAAGATCGAGCCATGGTTGCAAGCCAATCCATCGGCCAGATTAGGGTTTCCAATACATGAAACCTTGCGTGGGCTGCCCAAAGCCAAACGACCAGCCACCCCATCAGAATTGGACAAGGAATTACGTGAGGGAGAGGCAGAAATCGAGGCTGGGGTGGTGGAGGAGACAACCGTTTCCATCAGATTAGCATTGGTAATTTCGAAATTTGAATTTTCAAAATTCAGATTTTGAATCATTGGAAGGCTGCCTTCCTTTTCGTGAGTAACAGACATTGAATCCCTCACCACAAGGGGCAGCAGGGGCGTATGGGAAGCACCACCATCGACCATGGTGGCCGGAGGTGGTGGAGGAAGAAAAAGAATTCGAAATTTTTTGAAAAGGATGAAGATGAGAGGCGCCTAACCCTAGAGAGAAAAAGCTCTCGTTGTAATATGTAATTTGATAACACTTTTAATAATCCGTACATTATTTATTTAACATTCGTGCCACTTTATTTGATGAATAACACAAAACGTGGCATTTCGTCTTATTTTTTCGTTTAGGGTTTAAAGGTTCTTAAATTCGTCCTTTTTTGTCTTTTTTTGTCTTTGGGTGTTGTAATATGTAATTTGATAACACTTTTGATAATCCGTGCATTATTTATTTAATATTCGTGTAACTTTATTTGATGAATAACAAAAAATGTGGCATTTCGTCTTATTTTTTCGTTTAGGGTTTTAAGGTTCTCATATTCGTCCTTTTTTGTCTTTTTTGTCTTTGGGTGTTGTAATATGTAATTTGATAACACTTTTAATAATCCGTACATTATTTATTTAACATTTGTGCCACTTTATTTGATGAATAACACAAAACGTGGCAATTCGTCTTATTTTTTCCTTTAGGGTTTTAAGGTTCTCATATTCGTCCTTTCTCGTCGTTTTTTGTCTTTGGGTGTTGTAATATGTAATTTGATAACACTTTTAATAATCCGTACATTATTTATTTAACATTTGTGCCACTTTATTTGATGAATAACACAAAACGTGGCATTTCGTCTTATTTTTTCCTTTAGGGTTTTAAGGTTCTCATATTCGTCCTTTTTTGTCTTTTTTTGTCTTTGGGTGTTGTAATATTTAATTTGATAACGAATTTAGTAATCCGTACATTATTTATTTAACATTTGTGCCACTTTATTTGATGAATAACACAAAACGTGGCATTTCGTCTTATTTTTTCCTTTAGGGTTTTAAGGTTCTCATATTCGTCCTTTTTTGTCTTTTTTTGTCTTTGGGTGTTGTAATATTTAATTTGATAACACTTTTAATAATCCGTACATTATTTATTTAACATTTGTGCCACTTTATTTAATGAATAACACAAAATGTGGCATTTCGTCTTATTTTTTCGTTTAGGGTTTTAAGGTTCTCATATTCGTCCTTTTTCGTCTTTTTTTGTCTTTGGGTGTTGTAATATGTAATTTGATAAAACTTTTAATAATTCGTATATTATTTATTTAACATTGGTGCCACTTTATTTGATGAATAACACAAAACGTGGCATTTCGTCTTATTTTTTCCTTTAAGGTTTTAAGGTTCTCATATTTGTCCTTTTTTGTCTTTTTTTGTCTTTGGGTGTTGTAATATGTAATTTGATAACACTTTTGATAATCCGTGCATTATTTATTTAACATTCGTGCCACTTTATTTGATGAATAACACAAAACGTGGCATTTCGTTTTATTTTTCCTTTAGGGTTTTAAGGTTCTCATATTCGTCCTTTTTTTGTTTTTTTGTCTTTGAGTGTTGTAATATGTAATTTGATAACACTTTTAATAATCCGTACATTATTTATTTAACATTCGTGCCACTTTATTTGATGAATAACACAAAACGTGGCATTTCGTCTTACTTTTTCCTTTAGGGTTTTAAGGTTCTCATTTTCGTCTTTTTTTGTGTTTTTTTGTCTTTGGGTGTTGTAATATGTAATTTGATAACACTTTTAATAATCCGTACATTATTTATTTAACATTTGTGCCACTTTATTTGATGAATAACACAAAACGTGGATTTCGTCTTATTTTTTCCTTTAGGATTTTAAGGTTCTCATATTCGTCCTTTTTTGTCTTTTTTTGTCTTTGGGTGTTGTAATATTTAATTTGATAACACTTTTCATAATCCGTACATTATTTATTTAACATTTGTGCCACTTTATTTGATGAATAATACAAAACGTGGCATTTCGTCTTATTTTTTCCTTTAGGGTTTTAAGGTTCTCATATTCGTCCTTTTTGTCTTTTTTTGTCTTTGGGTGTTGTAATATGTAATTTGATAACACTTTTAATAATCCGTACATTATTTATTTAACATTTGTGCCACTTTATTTGATGAATAACACAAAACGTGGCATTTCGTCTTATTTTTTCCTTTAGGGTTTTAAGGTTCTCATTTTCGTCCTTTTTTATCTTTTTTTGTCTTTGGGTGTTGTAATATGTAATTTGATAACACTTTTGATAATCCGTGCATTATTTATTTAACATTCGTGCCACTTTATTTGATGAATAACACAAAACGTGGCATTTCGTCTTATTTTTTCGTTTAGGGTTTTAAGGTTCTCAAATTCGTCATTTTTTGTCTTTGGGTGTTGTAATATGTAATTTGATAACACTTTTGATAATCCGTCCATTATTTATTAACATTCGTGCCACTTTATTTGATGAATAACACAAAACGTGGCATTTCGTCTTATTTTTTCGTTTAGAGTTTTAAGGTTCTTAAATTCGTCCTTTTTTGTCTTTTTTTGTCTTTGGGTGTTGTAATATGTAATTTGATAACACTTTTGATAATCCGTGCATTATTTATTTAACATTCGTGTAACTTTATTTAATGAATAACACAAAATGTGGCATTTCGTCTTATTTTTTCGTTTAGGGTTTTAAGGTTCTCATATTCGTCCTTTTTCGTCTTTTTTTTGTCTTTGGGTGTTGTAATATGTAATTTCATTAAACTTTTAATAATTCGTATATTATTTATTTAACATTGGTGCCACTTTATTTGATGAATAACACAAAACGTGGCATTTCGTCTTATTTTTTCCTTTAGGGTTTAAGGTTCTCATATTTGTCCTTTTTTGTCTTTTTTTGTCTTTGGGTGTTGTAATATGTAATTTGATAACACTTTTGATAATCCGTCCATTATTTATTTAACATTCGTGCCACTTTATTTGATGAATAACACAAACGTGGCATTTCGTCTTATTTTTTCGTTTAGAGTTTTAAGGTTCTCAAATTCGTCCTTTTTTGTCTTTTTTTGTCTTTGGGTGTTGTAATATGTAATTTGATAACACTTTTGATAATCCGGCCATTATTTATTTAACATTCGTGCCACTTTATTTGATGAATAACACAAAACGTGGCATTTCGTCTTATTTTTTCGTTTAGGGTTTTAAGGTTCTCAAATTCGTCATTTTTGTCTTTTTTGTCTTTGGGTGTTGTAATATGTAATTTGATAACACTTTTGATAATCCGTCCATTATTATTTAACATTCGTGCCACTTTATTTGATGAATAACACAAAACGTGGCATTTCGTCTTATTTTTTCGTTTAGGGTTTTAAGGTTCTCATATTCGTCATTTTTGTCTTTTTTTGTCTTTGGGTGTTGTAATATGTAATTTGATAACACTTTTGATAATCCGTCCATTATTTATTTAACATTCGTGCCACTTTATTTGATGAATAACACAAAACGTGGCATTTCGTCTTATTTTTTCGTTTAGGGTTTTAAGGTTCTCATATTCGTCATTTTTTGTCTTTGGGTGTTGTAATATGTAATTTGATAACACTTTTGATAATCCGTCCATTATTTATTTAACATTCGTGCCACTTTATTTGATGAATAACACAAAATGTGGCATTTCGTCTTATTTTTTCGTTTAGGGTTTTAAGGTTCTCAAATTCGTCATTTTTTGTCTTTTTTTGTCTTTGGGTGTTAGTAATATGTAATTTCATAACACTTTTGATAATCCGTCCATTATTTATTTAACATTCGTGCCACTTTATTTGATGAATAACACAAAACGTGGCATTTAGTCTTATTTTTTCGTTTAGGGTTTTAAGGTTCTCAAATTCGTCATTTTTGTCTTTTTTTGTCTTTGGGTGTTGTAATATGTAATTTGATAACACTTTTGATAATCCGTCCATTATTTATTTAACATTCGTGCCACTTTATTTGATGAATAACACAAAACGTGGCATTTCGTCTTATTTTTTCGTTTAGGGTTTTAAGTTCTTAATTTTTGTCTTTTTTGTCTTTGGGTGTTGTAATATGTAATTTGATAACACTTTTGATAATCCGTCCATTATTTATTTAACATTCGTGCCACTTTATTTGATGAATAACACAAACGTGGCATTTCGTCTTATTTTTTCGTTTAGGGTTTTAAGGTTCTCATATTCGTCATTTTTTGTCTTTTTTTGTCTTTGGGTGTTGTAATATGTAATTTGATAACACTTTTGATAATCCGTCCATTATTTATTTAACATTCGTGCCACTTTATTTGATGAATAACACAAAACGTGGCATTTCGTCTTATTTTTTCGTTTAGGGTTTTAAGGTTCTCATATTTCGTCATTTTTTGTCTTTTTTTGTCTTTGGGTGTTGTAATATGTAATTTGATAACACTTTTGATAATCCGTCCATTATTTATTTAACATTCGTGCCACTTTATTTGATGAATAACACAAAACGTGGCATTTCGTCTTATTTTTTCGTTTAGGGTTTTAAGGTTCTCATATTTCGTCCTTTTTTGTCTTTGGGTGTTGTAATATGTAATTTGATAACACTTTTGATAATCCGTCCATTATTTATTTAACATTCGTGCCACTTTATTTGATGAATAACACAAAACTGTGGCATTTCGTCTTATTTTTTCGTTTAGGGTTTTAAGGTTCTCAAATTCGTCATTTTTTTGTCTTTTTTTTGTCTTTGGGTGTTAGTAATATGTAATTTGATAACACTTTTGATAATCCGTCCATTATTTATTTAACATTCGTGCCACTTTATTTGATGAATAACACAAAACGTGGCATTTAGTCTTATTTTTTCGTTTAGGGTTTTAAGGTTCTCAAATTCGTCATTTTTTGTCTTTGGGTGTTGTAATATGTAATTTGATAACACTTTTGATAATCCGTCCATTATTTATTTAACATTCGTGCAACTTTATTTGATGAATAACACAAAACGTGGCATTTCGTCTTATTTTTTCGTTTAGGGTTTTAAGGTTCTCAAATTCGTCATTTTTTGTCTTTGGGTGTTGTAATATGTAATTTGATAACACTTTTGATAATCCGTCCATTATTTATTTAACATTCGTGCCACTTTATTTGATGAATAACACAAAAATGTGGCATTTCGTCTTATTTTTTCGTTTAGGGTTTTAAGGTTCTCAAATTCGTCATTTTTGTCTTTTTTTGTCTTTGGGTGTTGTAATATGTAATTTGATAACACTTTTGATAATCCGTCCATTATTTATTTAACATTCGTGCCACTTTATTTGATGAATAACACAAAACGTGGCATTTAGTCTTATTTTTTCGTTTAGGGTTTTAAGGTTCTCAAATTCGTCATTTTTTGTCTTTTTTGTCTTTGGGTGTTGTAATATGTAATTTGATAACACTTTTGATAATCCGTCCATTATTTATTTAACATTCGTGCCACTTTATTTGATGAATAACACAAAACGTGGCATTTCGTCTTATTTTTTCGTTAGGGTTTTAAGGTTCTCAATTTTCGTCCTTTTTTGTCTTTTTTGGTCTTTGGGTGTTGTATATATGTAATTTTTTTTTTTTTTTTTTTTTTAACCCATGAAT